>PVLC010027931.1:0-21445 GCA_004027655.1 Graphiurus murinus
GTCAATGGAGGTCTGGATAGCTGGATAGTTGGCAGGATATTGTATGGGAGGGATTGGCGCGCAATGTGGTGCGCAGGTTTGCGGTGCGCAGCGCCCTCTCCCTTGTTTTTCCTGGGCTCTGTGTGGTTCCACTCCTCTTTCTATCTGTCAAGCAGTTGCGCTTGCTGCCTCCTGGTTCCAGCCTTGCTGTGCAGTCGGTACCCTAGGCTCTGTTGTGTAGCCCCGGATATGTCCCGCTGGAGTTTAGGCTGATCGCACCACACACTCCCGTCACTGTGTCCAGTAGCAGAATGCCCCGCCTGGGTGGAGTGTGGGGGTCTGGAGGTGCCCACACCACGCCTGGTCCCCAGGTCCGCCTCGGTGCCCAGTCCTCGGAACTGGGCTCACCTCTGCAGTCCCGGGTCCCAATTCCAGGAGCCCGCAGCCCTCCGTCCGATGTCAGTAGCCCGCGCCGCGCTTGCAGACCCACAGAGGTGCTGCCTGGAGTACTCCCTTGTTTCCAGACCAGGTCTCCACGGTCCCTGGGTCCGCCAGAGTGCCTAGTTCTCGGGATCGGACTCACCTCCACAGCCCCGGGTCTCCTCTCCGCCAGTGAGCCCCGGCTCACCTCCGCAGTTCCCAGTTGCAGCTCCCAGTTGCAGCTCTGCCGAGCCCGCGGCCGGGCCGGAGGCCGGCGGCCCGCACTCGCCTGCAGTCCCGCCGAGGTGTTGTATGGAGGACTCCTTTGTTTCCCCGACCGGCTATCTGAGTTTTCTTCCGTTGTGGTTCAGCTTTTGCCCCTTTTTGTTGCTTTTTTCCTTCTGTAAAGAAGCTGGTTTTGGGGCAAATTTGGTTTGAAAGAACAGCGTCTGGGGAGAGGTATTTCACTCAGACGCCATCTTGTCCCCCGGTGGCACACACTTGTAATCCCAGTACTTCGGAGGCTGAGACAGGAGGATCACAGGTTCATGGTTAGCCTCAGTTACTTAGTGGATCTCTCTGCAACCTAGTGAGATCCTATTTCCAAATAAAGAATAAAAAATAGGGCTGGGGGTGTAGGTCAGAGTTAGAATAATGCCCCTGTGTTTAATTTCCAGTACTGCCAAAAAAAAAAGAAAGATAAAGAACCACCATACGACCCAGCTATACTGCTCCTTGATATCTTTAAATTTTTTTTTGAAGTCAGAATACTGTGATACATCCATACCCATATTTATAGCAGCACAATTCACAATAGACAAGTTATGGAACCAACCAAGGTGTTTATAAACAGATGAACTGACAAAGAAAATGTGATATATATACACAATGTAGTTTTACTTGGCCATAAAGAAGAACAAAAGTACGTTATTTACAGGAAAATAAACTGTAGTGAGATTGGCCAGACCAGTCTCAAGGACCGCATGTTTTCTCTCATATGTGGAAGCTAGAGAGAAAAAAGAAAGCAAAGTGGCCTCATGAAAATTAGGAGAGAGACCAGCAGAGTAGGGGAAGGGGATTGGAGAGGGGAGAAGAGGAAGGAAAGGGGAAGTACATGGAAGGAAACAGACCAAATAATGTTATGTGCATATCTGAATGTATCGAGAAAACAGACCAAATCATGTGCATATATGAATGTATCACTGTGAATTTCACTATCATGCGCAAGGAAGGAGGAGAGGAAGAGGAGGGGTGATATGGGAAAGAACCAGACCAAATAATGGTGTGTGCATACATGAATGTATTACTATGAATCTTGCTTTCATGAATAATTACAATGCACCTATTAAAACTGTATAAAACTAAAGAAAAGAGATAGTGAGAAAAATAGTAAGATCTGGAATGGCAGGAGCAGAGTGAATATAGAAGAAATTGGTAAGAAATAATGTTAAAGAAGTACACAGGCCAGACCAGATAGGATCTTGCAGGCCATGGTGAGAAGAATGGATGCTAAGTATGTGGGGAAACCGCCTGTGGTTTGGGGAGACAAATTCCACATTTATCATTTTATTAGCTGCCAACAAGTATTGCTTAACCTCTTTGTACCTCATATGGAAAAAGAGGGTAATAGTAGCACTAACATCATAGGTTTTCTGGGGCAGATTAAATAACAGTCCATATAAAGTACTAAACCAAATGTCTGACACAGAATGCATATTCAGTATTTTATCATTTAAAAATGGGAAGTGAATAGAGCTACTAGATGTTGGAATGCATTGAGCACCAGACTAAGGTTTTGGATGCCTTTCTCACATTCCATTTTCTCCTGATAGAGCAAACACACATTGAAAATAAGCAGAGCTCAGCAACAGAGAGAAAGACGCAGAATAGGTGGTTACCTACCTCTCAGAGAGTGTGACCAAGACCTCAGCTGATATGGAGAAGTTGCTTCTCCTCAATAAGAACACCAATCTCTGTCACTTTAATGGTGAGGTCAGTTCTGTCTCCTGATCTGAAGGCACTGAAGGCACAGCAGAGCCCCATCCTAGTGCAGCTGATAGCTAGAGGAAATGAAGAAAGTTTCCTTGGTTACTTCCAATGGATTTCTCCTCTATACCCTGACCCTCCTGCTGGCCTTTCATTCTGGCTTAGCATGGCAATGTATGTGCACCAGTGCCAGCTATGTCACAGGTGTTTGAATAGATACTTGCTGAATTAATAACTCACATTTTTCCATGTATATGAAGTAGGTTACTAATATGGTGTGTAGAAGAGTTTGATTAGAAGGGAGACCACAATGGAAAGACAGCCATCATAATAATAATATTAACTAGTGAATATTGTGTCCAGTGAGCCTCCTGCTTCCCCCACTCATGGCTCGCTCTCACTCTCAGCAATGGCTATTGAAGCCTTTTCTGCCACCTTAAGCCTCAGTCTCACCATTAGGTGGAAACTCCATTTCTTGCCAGCAAATCCTCCAACTCATCTTCAGACTAAGGATTCCCATCTCAGAATTAAGCATTTTTTGTTGATTTCTTGCTTTTTTTTTTTTTCCTGGACGCACTGCAATGTATAGCAACCCAGAAACCTGTTTAAGATCTGAGTGGAGCCAGACCATCTCAGTTCAAATCTTGGTTCTACCAGTTACTTGTTGTGGCAAGTAAGGGCAATTTTCCTTGATTTCTGCCTCAATTTTCTCATTTGTGAAATGAAAATAACACAGCTTACCTCACAATGCTGCATAAGGTAAATAAGATAATGACATGTAAAGTGTTTAGACCAGGGCTTGGCACAGAGAAAACACTCAATAAACATAGCTGTTATTAAAGAGAAAAGAACCAGAACAAGTAAAAATTCACTTGTGGGAATAGGCCAACAATTAAGTTGGATATAAGAAATGGAAAGGGGAATAGCTCTTGAAAATCTTCTCCAGGATTCTCCAGGTCTCAGTCTCACTTTTCTTTGTCAGCTCATATAGCTAAATGAAGTATGGGACAGCATCTACCACAGTACCCCCACACACACACACCAGAGATGCAGTAAGGTATGAACTAAGTTGCTGAGGGCCTTGCTAAGCTGCTTAGCCTGGCCTCGAACCTGGGATCCTCTTGTCTCAGCCTACATCCTGGGATTACAGGCATGTGCCACCATATCTACCTTATTAAGTTAAATGTTTTATCAGTAGGAAACTGCTAAATAGATTGATGTCAAGCTATGATTGTGATACTAATTTGTAAAATGAAGCTCTAGACACAAAGGTGTATAATTAGAAATCTGTGTATGAAAAAGTGACACACAGGTGATTTTCAAAATTATAAGCATTGCTGGGATAATATATA
The DNA here is from genome assembly GCA_004027655.1 of Graphiurus murinus. Classification (NCBI taxonomy): domain Eukaryota; kingdom Metazoa; phylum Chordata; class Mammalia; order Rodentia; family Gliridae; genus Graphiurus; species Graphiurus murinus. The sequence continues at coordinate 3,738 of PVLC010027931.1, forward strand.
AGGTGCTGGTTACCATGATTATTTTTCATGGTTAAGAGGGTTGGGGGAAGCTGGGTGTGATGGCGCACGCTTGTAATCCCAGCATTTGGGAGACTGAGACTGGAGGATCTGGGTTTGCAGCCAGCCTCAGCTACCTAGTGAGGCACTCTGCAACTTAGTGAGACCCTGTTTCAGAATAAAGAATAAAAACAAATAGGGCTGGGGGTGTAGCTCAGAGGTAGAATGCCTCCGAGTTCAATCCCCAGTACCACCCCCCCAAAAAAGAGGGTTGGGGAACTTAAATGGGAGAGAGGCCTATATTTTGCTTGTGTGCATTATTTGAATTTTTAAAATTTAAAATATTCCTTTAAAAATTAAGGAATCTGGCCGGGCGCGGTGGCGCACGCTTGTAATCCCAGCATTTGGGAGGCTGAGACTGGAGGATCCGGGTTCGCGGCCAACCTCGGCTCCTTAGTGAGGCCCTCCACAACTTAGTGAGACACTGTTTCAAAATAAAGAATAAAAAATAGGGCTGGGGGTATAGCTCGGAGGTAGAACGCCCCTGAGTTCAATCCCTAGTACTGCCAAAAAAAAAAAAATTAAGGAATCTTAAGTATTTTAAGTATTCCTTTTATAACTTAAGGAATTTTCTTTAAAGGAATAATCTATATTTTAAAAATTAAAATTAAGCTGTTTATGTCCAAATATTAATTTACCATGCTCTTTAAATGGCAGTGCCCCCATAGCACTAAAAATTCCTTCTCTTGAGAAACTAAACTGAATAACATTAAAATCCAGTCGGATGATCTCCTCTGCTCAATAAAAGTTTGTTTCACTGCAAGCCACCAGGAAAATCCATATTTCTTTTAGCAGTGGATAAGCCCTGAAAAAGAGGCTTCAGGCCATATATAGGAGGGTGAGAGCCAGGAGCGTAGTAACCTTGTGCCACTATTATACCCTGAGGGCTGAGCCTCCAAAGCACTGTTGGATAACAATAAATAATTAATATTTTTGCTTCAGGCATAGCAGATATCTTAACTATTATCATCTCTTTTAAACTTCAAACTACCCTAGGAGGTAGGTACTGTTATTGTCCCCATTTTAAGATGAGGCTGAGACCAAGAGATGTGACATGCCAACATCACAAATCTATTTCAGCCTTAGGCAATCCAGTTCCAGAGTCCCTGTTCTTTTACCTGCCTGCACTGTTTATGCCAAATAGTATAGTAAAATAACACAAGTTTTGGGTTTAGAAGGATACGGTTTGGAATTTCATTTTCTGGCTGTGTGACCTTCCACAAGTTTCTTTGCCTCTCTGGACTTCTATTTCTTCCTCTATAAAAATTGGAGATATTTAAGATACCTAACTCTTAGGATTATTGTGGAGCTAAACTTAGATCAGATACTTGCTTATTAATTGTTTCCCCTTCTCTTCCTTCCTGTTGTATCACTGCCCCTATTAAAATTACCCAGCATAATACATTCAAGGAACCTGACAAGTTTTCCATATAAGAACTTCATCTTGTTTACCCACGGCTGTGAGGCTATGCCCAAACCAACATTCTCCATTTGTAACGCACATCCTACAGGATTTATGTCTGAGATGTGAAGAGTGTTATTGTAGCAGCATTAACTCCATATTGAAAAGAGTGTGTTAGCCCAAGATAGAGGCTGGCTAAAATTTAATAGCTCACCAGTAATTCCGTAGAACAAAGTGGACACAAACATAGCCTTAAATCAACCTGCATTCTTGCACATCGGTGGCAGGAAGCATATGGTCTGATAATGTATAGCTTAAGATGGCTATAACAACAAGAAACTATTTGAGTTACAGAAACCTCAGGAGGTCCAGATAGAATAGACACGAGGCAGCCAGTCCTCACAACACTTACTGTAGCCTGCAACTCAAAAACAACTTCTTGATTTTGTTTGTATCCCTTTGTTCTCACTTCCTTACCCTACCCCCTTTAAAAGCTAGTCATTGGGCTGGACATGGTGGCACACACCTGTAATCACAATACTTGGCAGGCTGAGACTAGAGGATTGCAGGCTTGAGACCATCCATAGCAACTTAGCGAGACCCTATTTCAAAACAAAAAATAAAAAGGGATAGGGATGTATCTCTAAATATTTATATAAACTGTTTACAGCAAGTAATCACCCTCTATAGTTTCATTAATGTTTTGAAAAATGAAAATGCTGTAAAAGTACCTAATAAGTGCATACATGTTTTTAATCTCATTCTTCCCTTCCCTGCTAAAACATGTGTCTCCTGATTGATCACCACTCTCTCAGTCCACACCCTAGCTGCTTTTCCTGACTCTTCCAGTTTGGCAGTGAGAAGCTAGTTCCCAGTTCCAGGACAGGAGGAATGGGGTAGAGGAAATAATTTCCTTAAGTCAATCTGATGACAGCCTTCTAAAACACTTGCCTCTGCATGTATGTGTGTGCATTTGTGTTCGGAGCAGATATAGATCATGGAAACAACCCGAAACACAAGAATGTTTATTGCAAGCATGACCAAGATAAGTTCTTTATTCATTAACACTCCACACAATGATAATGCTTCACACAACTTATGATATTTTAGGGCAGAGAGAGAGAAAGAGTGAATAGGGATTAGTACAACCTAGAAAGACAGTTTGGGCAGTCCATTTACTGCAGAACTCAGTTGGTTGTGTTGGGGTTTCAGGTCCAGGTCAGGTGTGAGTCCTATCTGGATCTTCAGGCTAAACTTAACCTGTGTTTTACCATACAGAAAGGATTAATGGGTGATCTTGACTGGAAACAAAAATGAGGAAGTGCCTGATGGCTACCCACAGCAAAGCCACCAGCCAGTCAGCATTAGCCTCATTAGTGGCAGATGAGTTCCAGGGGTTAGAGTGTTAGATTGCTAGGTATTTCCTGGTCACACCTGGGCATTTTCACTTTGCACCTGTATGTTCCACTTACTCCTGGGCATTGTCTGTTACGGGCATATGTCTTGCCCAAGTGCAATCTTAGTTCACACTTCCAGAGTCAATATCACTTTGAGAGTAAATGTCACTTCACTTTGACATTAGTGGTGCATTTTATATGTGCTCCATACAATTTGTTAAGGGGATTTTTAAAAAAATTTTTCAGCATGGATATTTATACATTTCTTGAGCACAACAGGGTTACATAGACATTTATGACATATCAATCATTGTCAGATCACAAATAGCACCACTTCTTCGTTTTACACGTATAGCCCACATTCTTAACATAGTCTGGTAAAACCAACTTTCTAGAGTCATAAAACCATACTCCTTTAGGGTCATATATTTACTTTCTAAGTAGGAGGGTCTTCCATCTGCGCATCCTAGGGGCAATCTCCAGACTTCGAGATGCCAATGTAGCCATAGCAGAAGAGTCATTATAATTGCTCATATATGCAGATAGCAACTGCCAGGGGGGAAAGAGCCCAGCTGGGCTCCCACAACTCCTGTTAAGGGGATTTTATATCCGTCTCACATTCAGATACACATATACACACCAGATATTGACTATCAACCATGCCAGACAAAATGAAAAGTATCTAAAAGACAGAGTAGAAAATGGGCATTAGAGACCAAGAAAAAATTCTCACATATTATAGAAAAATGTTCCACTAACTGCAGATACCTAAGGACTTAGGCAGAATATTAGTAGCAGAGTTAGAATTTGAATGCATGATTCCATGGACCTCAGTGTAGCACTAGGAGTTAGGAAATGACACAGAAATGCTTGTTTCCTTAGGTTCTCAAGTGGTGTTTACCTATCCACTGACAGCCATAAAGTTTTCCCATTCTTGCTCATAAAGAGCTTAAAGGGCTTGAATCCTCAGTGGAAGCACAAAGAATGTCCATGACTTCACAACCTCTAAAGCTGGGGTCATAAGTACTTCCCTCTGTTAGTGCAAGCCCAAGAGGATAACACAGAACCAAAAGAAGGTCTAGAAAAGTAGTTTGATCCTTGAAATGCTAGGTAATGTAATCATGGAAAGATTCTGGTTCTGTTTTTTAGAGTAAGTCATAGTCTACTTAAGGAAACACAAAGACTCAGTCCATCGCACCCTAACTCCAGCCCCTTTATGACTATTTATGATAGGATAAAGGTTCTAACAGGTTCTCAGTCTATTAACTGCTTGCCTCATACTTCATAAGTGACTGCAGTTCTAGTTATTTTGCTGAATTATCTATGAACATACTGTGTTAGCTTTTCAGTGCTATGACAAAATACCTGAGAAAAACAACTTGAAAGCAGAAACATATATATATATATATATATATATATATATATATATATATATATATATATATATATATATATATTGTGGTACTGGGGGATTGAACCCAGGGGTATTCTACTTCCAAGCTACATCTCCAGTCCTATTTTGTAATTTTTATTTTGAAACAGGGTCTCACTAAGTTGTGGCGGGCCTCACTAAGTAGCTGAGGCTGGCCAGGAACCTGGATCCTCTGGTCTCAGCCTCCCAAGTACTGGGATTACAAGCGTGCGCCACCACGCCCGGCAGAAACATTTATTTTTGACTCAAAGTTTCAGAGGCTTTGGAGATTTTAGTCCATTATTGGCTGTTTCCATTGTTTCTGGACCTGTGGTGAGGCAATACATAATAGCAGAAGGGCATGGCAGAGCAAAGCTGCTTACTTCATGGCAGCTGGGAAGCAGAGAATGAGAAAGAAGTGTCCAGGGACAAAATATCCTCTTCAAAGGCATATCCACAATGACCTATATCCTCCAACTAGTTTCTACCTCTGAGTTTCTACTACCTCCCAGTAGCACCAGCAGCTGCGAACCAATCCTTCAACACAGGAGGACATTCCAGATCAAAACTGTAACTTTTTACCACTGGCCTTCAAAGGTTCATGACCATCTTAGTCCATCTATAAGAGTCTACAAAGTCTTAAAGTTCCAGTATTGTTCAAATGCCCAAGTTCAAAGGTTCCTCTAAAACGCAAGTCAAACTCTTAGCTATATGCCCCTGTAAAACTTAAAAGTAAAAAATTAAACACTTCCAATATACAGGGGTAGGACAGGCACAAGGTAAACATTCCTGTTCTAAAAGAGAAATAGGGGCACAGAAAGGAGAGATGCAATCAAAACCAGACCTAAACCCACCACGGCAAATGTTAAATACTGCAGCTCCATGTCTGGCATCCAGGTTACATGGTGGCATGTGATTGCCAAAGGACTTAAAAAGCCCCATTCCATGGCATGTGGACTGCAGCCAATATGGCCACTCTTGATGGTTGGCTCTACTTATTTTCTGTGGCTTTTCTTAGCAGACATTCCATGTCCCTGCTATCTCTAACTTCCTGGGGTCTGCATTGCAGCTTGAGACTCACTTTCTAATCTCAACACCTTAGTCTCTCAAGGGCCACCATAAGGGTCCCAACCCTGACACATACTGCTTGGCCTCCCAGGCCTTCCTTTGAAATCTGGGTGGAAGCTTTTGGGTGGAAAGCTTTTGGGTGAAATCTGGGTGGAAACATTTACATGTTTACAAAACTAGCATCACATGGATGACTCCAAGGTTTGTTGCCAGTTCGAGCAGTAGCTAGGCCCCCCTTGGACCATGGCTAAGTGACTAGATGGCTGAGTACAGTGAAACAAATCCTGGGGAAACAATTTCCCAAGTAGCACTATGCAAGCAAGGCAACTCCATGATCTCTTCTCAAAAACAAAAGTCTTTTGAAGGAGTTTTTACACATTTACACCCTTGTGTCTGAAATGAGTAGGAGTCTGGTCAGTTCCTGAGATTCCCTAAAGGCAACTTTCCTATTGTCCAAGTGCAAAGTACTTGGTTTTTCTTTAGTGGCACTAATGTCTTTGTCAACCACACTTTCCTTGGCTCCAACTTTATACCTTCTCTAGCCAAACTGCAAGTTTTTCAAATATTTCTGCTCTGTTCTTTGTTCTTGATTCTCATAGTAAATCGACCTAAGACAGCAATATCCATGCCACCATCTAAATGCTATCTTGCCTTGAAATTTCCTCTGCCATATTAGTCTATCGCCTTTAAATTTGGCTTTGCACAAAATTACAGGACATGGGAAAAATGAAGACAAGTTCTTTTTAAGATGGTATAAATGCTCTCTACTTCAAATCCCAATAGAGTCCTTATTTCCATCTGAAACCTCATTAGCACAGTCTTTACTATCTTCATTCCAATGGGCATTTGGTCTTCTGAGCTTCCACCAGAATTATCCATTAAGTTCTGCTCATCTTGGGTTTTTCTAGCCTGTATCTGCAAACTTTTCCAAACTTCTCCTGCAAACTAGTCCCAAAGGCTTCTGAACCACATGTTCAGCTGTAGTCATAGCAACAATCCCAATTTTGTCCTTAGTCAGTACCCCGACCTCAGTACCAATTTTGTGTTAGTCAGCCTTCTGTCATTATGACAAAATACCTGAGATAAACAACTTGAAGGCAGAAAGATTTATTCTGGCTCACAGTTTCAGTTTATGGTCGGCAGGCCACATTGTTTCTGGGCCTGTGGTGAGGCAGGGTGGCAGGGCATGGTAGAACAAAGCTGCTCACCTCAGCCAGGAAGCAGAGAGTGAGAGAGAGGAAGGGTCCAGATAAAACATACTCTTCAAATGCATGCTTCCAGTACCTATTCCCACTAAATAAACCCCACTTCCTAAAATTTTCACCACTTTCCAACAGCACTAGCACCTGAGGAAAAAAGCCTTTCACATAAGGGTTTATGAAGGATATTCCAGATCCAAATTGTAGCACACAACATGTAATCCTTGCTTTTTGGTAACTTTCCATACATCACATACTCATTCCTAAGGTTCCTGCCTTGATAACTCAGACATCTATCATTTTGTTAGTTCTGATTTTGAACATTTTTGTAGTACTGGAAATTGAACCCAGAAGCATTCTATCTGAGCTATACCCCCAGCCCTATTTTATTTTTGGCTTTTGAAACAGGGTCTCGCTAAGTTGCTGAGGCTGTCTTTGAACCTGAGATGATCTTGTCGCAGCCTCCCAAGTACTGGGATTACAGGCATGCACATAAATTTTTCAAACTACCTGATATAGCACAAATACCAGGAAAGAATAAAAGCTGAGAATGATAAACTACTTAAGAAGATGAGGCAACAGATGACTTTTTTGAAAGAATAAGTTCACTTTCTACCTATATCTATCACAGCTATCAAAAGAGTCTAAAAACATGCCTGGTATTACTAATTTTCAATCCAGATTTGCCTAGTAGCACTTTTTTCCCAGTCATAAAGGTATATGTTTAGATAAAGAATAAAGGTAACACAGACTAGATTTTAGTGCATAGTATCACACAGCAGGAGATACAGACAACTCATTCATTTGTGCAATAAATATTCATTGTTGTAGGGTGGGGTGGTACACACCTGTAACCTCAGCACTTGGGAGGCTGAGACAGGAGGATTGGTAGCTTGACACCAGTGAGCAGTAACTTAGTGAGACCCTTTTTTAAAATGAGAAGGGCTAGAGATATAGTTCAGTGGTAGAACACTCCTGGGTTCAATAACTAGTATCACAAATAAACTATTGAAAGACTATTACTTGCCAGGCACTGCACTAGTACTAAAGATGCAATAGTAAGCAAAGCAGGCCTAATTCCTGCACTTATGGAACATATAGATTTTAATTAAAAAATTCAAACTAATGGATTTATAATTATGTGGCAGGTATAAGTTCTATTCCAGAAAGTTAGGTATGTAAGAAATGTCATATCTATTTTCTTTAACTTAAAAAAATCTGACATTTTTGGTGTCAGAAATGGTTGCAATAAAAGCAATAGAAATAAAGGGACCTATATGGTGATTAAGTTTCTCCATTCAACTTACAACGGTAAAATACTGAGTCTAAGTAGACTGTGAAAAGTTAATTTTGTATAGTTTAACTCTCTTGCCCCATCCTATCTAACTCATAGTAACATATCTCAACAGCATTCCATCCCTTATTCCCTATCCCAATACTGTACGGAAGTGTAAAACATTTACTAAGCCTCTCCTGAGACTCAGGTTCATAATGGTCAATCTTTGTGAACAGATCTGCAAACCTGTATGATCCTTTGATATTAAGATTTTAGGGGATGATCATGTATTTGTTTTCAGACTTGTGTGTGTGGTATTAGGGATTACATCCAGTGGTGCTCTACCACAGAGCTACATCCTTAACCCTTTTTATTTATATTTATTATGAGACAGGGTCTCTCTAAGTTGCCCAGACACGCAAATGCCTTGAACTTTTGATTCTCTTGCCTCAACCTTCAGAGTAACTGAGATTATAGGCAGGTGTCACCACACCCAGCAAGATTTGGAAAATTTGAAGTGCCTTGAAGGTAATCCTCATAGAGATCTCATGTCAGCATTTGAACCCTTTACATAGGCAACTGTACAGGTCATATAGGCATTTGGAAGGCTTGGAATATGATGGAATTTAAAAGCTTTAAACTTTTCTGGGTATATAGTATAGAATGAGAGGAAATTAAATCTTTAGTTTTTTCAAAGAATACTAGGAAAAGCAGCCAAAGAGGTGGGGACAATTGTACTATAAGATAAGTAGGAGAGTGCTCCAAAAAGAAATGAGTGGTCAATAGTGCCAGATATTGTTTTTCAGAATTTTATTGGTGCGATGTAATTATACATCACAGTGAGATTCAAGACAATACATTCATATATGCACACATCTCTCTTGGTGTGTTTCCCTCTACACCCCATCCTGCTATCTCCCTTCTCCCTCCCCATACATGCTAGTGAGGTTGGTAGTGATACTGTAATGTGTTTACTGGATTTCATAACATAGATGGCACTGATGATGTTAACAAGCTGTTTTGGCTTAATGGTAAGGACAAAGGTTGAGTAGGTTGAGGAGTGAATAGGTTGAGGAAAATGAATAACAAAATTTGGATGTAAAGAGAAAGAGATAGGATGCTACTTAAGGAAGTATGTGGATTGTAAGGAGAGTTTTTCTTCCCTAGTTGGGAAAACTTAGGTACTTCAGGGAGGAAACGGGTTTGTTTTACCTTGAAGCTATACAGAGGTAAGTCTCTCTCTGTGTAGGCACATAGTATAGAAGCTTTATTTTACTGTACAATCCCAATTATTTAACATTCTTCAAAAGATAGAACTAGGAAGACAGTAAAATTAACAGTAGTTACCAGAGGATTAGATGAGAGGGAGAAAAGGAGGGGTGAATAGATAGAACACAGGATTTTCAGAGTAGTGAAAAGTTTCTATATGATACTGGTAGATATGTGTCATATATTTGTCAGAGTTCATAGTACAGCACAAAAAGTGAACCCTAATGTAATCTATGGACTTTGGTTAACAATAATTTGTTAATATTGGCTAATCAATTATCACAAATATGCCATACTAATGCAAGATGTCAATAACTACTGCTCATTTTTCTGTAAGCCTAAAACTGCTGTAAAAATGTCTATCCTAATACAAAACTTTATCCAAGGCCTTGTGGCAGATATGGATGTGGTTAGTCTCCTTCCTATGATGTTTCTTTTTCTTTGATCTATTCTATCTCATCTGCGGCTCAAAATCTTTGAGGATTACTTTCCGAAAGTATGGCATAACAATTAGGCATTTCAAACCTGCTAAAAAGGAAGTCCAATTACACTGACGCCATTCTGGTACATTACTGCAATAGCCACAAAATGTTACCGATCTCTTTCTTTGCTATCTGTCCAATCAACTCCTCTAGGCTACAGTGAGACAGCTACAGCAAGCATTGTAAGTAGTATGGCCACAAGCCATGAGTGCAGGATATATCTAAAGGAAGAAACAGAAGTCCAAGCCTCTTTTTACATGAGACTTTTAAGAGACCAGAGTGAACAGTGAACCACTACATAGCCTTTCTTGCTTATTCCTATGTAATAAGACTTTGCTGGAAACGTTTTGCCTTATGTTGGATCACTGCCAACTCTAACATAGTCTGGATCATGTACAAATTCAAGTTTAAAATAGCACATGTGGCCAGGTTCGTGGGACATGCTTGTAATCCCAGTACTTCAGAAGCTGAGACAGGAGGATCATAGGTTTGAGGCCAGCCACAACAACTAAGAGAGATTCTGTTTCAAAGTACAAAATAAAATAGGGCTGGGAGTGTAGCTTGGAAGTAGAATGTCTTACAGATTTAAGATTTGTTTTTGTTGTTGTTGTACTGGGGATTGAACCAGGGGCATTCTATCTCTAAACTCTTTGAAACAGGATCTCACTTAGTTACAGACAGCCTTACTAAGTTGTGGAGGCTGGTCACGAACCTGCAATCCTCCTGTTTTATGCTCCCAAGTACTGTGATTACAAACATGTACCACCACATCTGGCTCAGATTTAAGATATAAGGTCTCTGAGGATAGCCCTTCATAAGTTCCAAGAGTTAGCTATACATCCTATCAGCTCAGTCCATAGACTTGTAAGTATGAGCTTGTGACAAAATCTATTATTTTCCTATTCCAACATCCATTCTTCCCTTGTTCCATAGTGAAACAATATTATTTTACTTCCAGAGGTGAAGTGCCGAACTAAAAGTTGACATTTCTTAATCTCCTTTGCAGCTAAATATGGCCATATGACTAGATTCTGGCCAATGAGATATGAATGGGAGTTATATATGAGGTTCAGGAAGTCTCCTAAAACATTCTGCTGCTTGAAATATGAATGCAATGTCTGGAGTTTAAATAGTCATCTTGGACCATGAGGTAACATTTTTAAGACAAATGAGCAACAAGATCAAAGGAATCTGAATCTCTGATTACTATAGAGAATTAACTGTCTAAATCAATTAGAAAAAATTTATCAGGGTCTATGTGTGATAGAAAGATAAAGAATACGTTAGTAATATTTTCCTATAATCTTCCTTTCTTAATGTTTTAATCATATTTTCAAGCTGTACTGTCCAATATGGTATCACTATTTACATATGGCTATACACATTTAAATTTAAAATTTAAAAATAAGTTGCTTAGTTTCACTAACCACATTTCAAGTATTCAATAGCTATATGTGTTGAGTGGTCACCATATTAAATACAGATATAAAACATTTCCATAATCACAAGAAGTTCTATTGGACACTGCTGCCTTAGGACAAATTAGGTGAGATTGGCTTGGATCAGAACTGGATTTGAATCCTAACTACACTCTGCACTATTTTTGTGACCTTGAATTAATCCCAACCTCTTTGTCTCTCATTTTGTCTTATCTACAAAACTGTGCCACTAGTTTCCCATACCACTTCACAAGATGTTGATAACAACAACAAAAAAGACAATATATGAGAAAATAATTTGAAAATTATAAAATGCTCTACATTTACAAGACTGACTTATAAATTTGTAGGTAGTTTTAATAGGGCAAATTAGCTTCTTCATGCAAAATGGAGATAATAACAATACACACTCCATAGGGCTGCTGTGGCAGTTAAGTGAAGCAGTGTATGTAAATAATATTTAGGTCTTGTGTCTGCCATGTATTAATGGATCCGTAAATTTAGCTGTTATTATTGTTGTAGGCATTCAGCATTAAGGACAGATATGAGGCTCAAAGTAAGCTTAAGGAGTTAGAAAATTCAACACTTCACATTTTTCAGAGAAAATTAGATTCTCCTACTTCAGCCACTTATTAGAACACTTGGAGCAAGTCATTCCCTCTCTACAATAGCTAGCATTTTTAAATCGAACTTTAAATATCTAATAATTTTCTCTATCTACACTCATTTTTTAGTTGATCTCATCCAATGTCACTAATACACTCATGTAATACACTTGAAGCTCGAGGCTCAGTCTCTCCTGAGTTCAAGACTCATATGAATTTGCAGACATGACTCTATTCACAGGTATCTTGAGCTTACTATGAGCAAAACTACCAACTCTTTTCTTCTTCAAGCTAGGTTCTCCCTCAGCCTTCTCAGTCTCAGGCACCTGATTAACCCAGTTGCTAAAGCCAAAAACCTTTGTGCTACGATTCCTTTTATACTCTTCATTAAGAAAACCTGTTGGCCCTACCTTAGAAACTTAGCCAGAACCCTGCCACTTCTCATCATTTCCACTGCTATCATTCTGGCCCAAACCACCATCATCTCTCACTTCTTACTATAATAGCCTCCTCACTGCTTGCTCCATATTTACTCTTACCTCTAAATACCTATTGCCAGCAGTAATCTTTTTTTTTTTAAAGTAAGTTTGATCACATCACCCCTCTGCTTAAACTCTCTAGTGGCTTTCCCATCTTACTGGAGATTCTAACATCCTTTGGTTAAAGGACTCTACAGTCTTCTCTCCCAGCCCTTCTTTACCTCATCCCCCCCCCTCATCTCCTATTTTTGGCTCCAGTTCTGTTAATGCTGACCCTGCTGCTGCTCCTCTAATATTTCAAGCACCCTAACTCAAAGACTTCCTAGTTACTGTTTCCTCTGCCTGGAATGCCCCCCCTCATACACATAGCTCATGGTCTCATTCAGATCTTTGTTCAAATGCCATCCATCATAGATACAATCTCTGCTCTATCTAAAACTTCCCTGAATTAGTTTCTGTGATGATTGGTTTTATATATCAACTTGGCTGGGCTGTGATATGCCCAAATATCTGCTCAAACATTATTTTAGGTATGTCTGTGTGGGCATTTTTGGATTAGAACATTGGGATTGGTAGGCTTAGTAAAGCAGATTGCCTTCCCTAATGTGGGTGAGCCTTATCCAATCAGTTGAAGACATGAAGAGAACTGAAAAATCTGACCATTCTTGTTTGTAAGAGGGAACTCCTCCTGCTTGACTGCCCTAAGCTGGAACATTGCTCTTTCCCTGCATTCAGACTTGAATTAAATCACTGGTTCTTCTTGGGTCTCAAGCCCACAAGTTTTTGGACTGAAACTTCATTGTATCACCAGTTCTCCTGTTTCTTTGGCCTTTGGACTCAGACTAAAACACCAGTGGCTCCAACTGGTCCCCAGCTTACAACTGTAGACCTTAGGACTGCTCAGCCAATTCCTTATTTTATACACACACACACACACCCCAAATTGGCTCTCTGAAGCATCTTAATATAGTTTCCTATTACTGCTCTAACAAATTACCAGAAATTTAGTGGCTAAAAACAGTACAAACTTACTATCTTATAGTTCTGAAGGTCGGAAATCTGACATAGGTTTCACTGGACTAAAATCCAGGTATCAGCAGGGCTCAGTTTCCTTAGGGAGGCTGTAGAAGAGAATCCATTTCCTTGCCTTTTCAAGTCTCTAGTGGCTGCTCATATTCCTTGGCTTGTGACACCCCTGCCTCCATCTTCAAAGCCAGGAACAGCAAGTAGAGCCACTATTTTTGTGGTACTGGGAATTGAACCCAAGGGCATTCTACCTCTGAGCTATACTCCTAGCTCTATTTGTTTTTATTTTGAAACAGGGTCTCTCTAGGTAGATGAAAATCTCATTACTTGCTAAGGCTCTCCTCAGACCTGCGTTCCCTTTGTTTCAGTCTCCCAAATACTGGGATTACAGGTATGCACCACCATGCCTGGCTCTCATAGTCACTTTGACACTGACTCTCTTGTCTCCCTTGTCCACATTTAAAGGATCTTTGTGATTACATTGGGCTATTTGGATAATCCAGCATTATTACTTTATCTTATGGACAGCTGATTAGTAGCCTTAATTCCATCTAGAACTTTAATTTCCTCTTGCCATGCAACATAAAATATTCACCAGTTCCAGAGATTAGGAAGTGTACATATGTGGAGGGCACTATTCTGACTACCCCAACACCTTTGTCCATCAACTATTTTTTAATTTTATTCATAACACTTACCTTTCCTAATATAGTATGTTTACTTGGTTGTTTATCATCTGATTCCCCTTACTAGAATATCGTCTACATGAGCACAAGAACTTCATTTTGTTCACTCCTGTATCCTGGGATCTGAAAATGGTATCTGAAACATAATAGTTGTGGACAAAACATCTTTTGACTAAATAAACTAACAATTTTGTTAGTGAGGGCTACTGGGGGGCCCTGATCACCTACTTGCATTATGAGGAAGTCAGAAATATGAATGGGAAATCATAAATTGGACTTCATAAAACACTGTTATAGGTAGGATATGTTACACACTTTATTTCTCCTCTTTTCAAAGGGCCCCAGAGAAGTAGAGACTATAATTGCTCATAGTAGCTCAATTCAGGGGGCCAACTCTACATATAGAATAACTGCTTAAGTTTGACGTAATTCCCTCAGGTTGGAGGGTATTTTTCTTTTGTATTCCTGTTGACTTTGCTTTGCACTGCCTACTATGGAAAATCTTCATATTACATGTGCAAAGCCTGGGTGACAATAGGAGGGAGATGGGTTTGTAACCATTTTCTTTACTATATCCCTAGTAGCAAACACAGAAGAAGAGTCACAGTCAAGTATCACACCTGAGTACTCTCCACCCTGAGTAGGTCACATAATACTAAGGTTAAATGCACAAGCTCTGGAGTTAAGACTACCTGAAATCAAATCAGATCTTCACCAACATTACATAACTGTAGGCCAGTCTGCTTTCCTTTTTGAGCCCAATTGCCCCATCTGCAAAATGTGAAGTGATAGTTCTGACTTGTGTTCTTATGAAGTTTAAATATGATAATGTATTCATAATGTACTTACAACCTGAGATTTAATAAGTACTCAAAAAAAAAAACCACCCAAACCTAGCATTGTTTTCACCTGTCAACCCACCTAACTTTTCATGATACTCTATGGAGTTAGCAAATAAAGTTCGTTAAAACTGGAAAAAGTCAGGGCCCTATACAAATTACCTTAAAAACTATCCTCATGCTAGCAACAATTTCCATTTACAACATATCACTTATAAAACAGAAGCTTCTCAGTCATGGCTTTTGTTTAAAAGAGTACTCATACATCTTGAACTTTTAGATGATTTTGAAAACCAGGGGAATAAAACACAATTTGGGGGGGGGCATAATGCCTTCAACTAATCTGGTGTTTCCCACACCTGCTCCCACATCCACATTTCTTCTTCTTTTCCCTAAAGCAGTGGTTTCAAGTATATTCTCTGGACCAGAAGGATTATCATCACTATCCCAGGCCTACTGAAGCTAAGACTCTTAGGGTGGGGTTGGGAGGTAGTATGAGGATATATGTGTGTGTGTGTGTGTGTGTGTGTGTGTGTGTGTGTGTGTGTGTGTGTGTGTGTGTGTGTTTGTTACTGGGGACTGAATCCAGGAGCATTCTATCTCTGAGCTACACCGCCAGCCCCTTTTATTTTGAAACAGGGCCTCGCTAAGCCTTGAATCCATGATCCTCCTGTTTCAGCCTCCCAAGTACTAGGATTATAGGCATGTGTCACAGCACCAAGCAGCAATCCATGTTTTAGCAATTCTGAGGTCCCACAGTTTGAGAACCATTTCCCAATCCTTCTTACATAGTTAACATGGCCTATGAAAAGCAATACTTCACTATGTCATTAATACTTCAACTTTCACATCTTTTAGATTTCTTCTTTCCATGTTTCTGTATGCATGCCTTTACTGTCTACCTGTTTACTTCAGTATCTAAGTGACTTTAACAAATACACATCTTGAAACTTTTTTTGTCTTTAATGACAAAAAGGCTAGCTAGTGTCATATTTGGATCTGTAGTGTCACGCAAAAGCTTATGTGTTGAAAGCATGGTCCCCAATGCAGAAAGGTTTCCTGGGAGCATACTCAAATTACAAAGGGTTTATCCTGTCCCTCTCTTCCCTTTCCAGCTGCCTTGAACTGAGTAGCTTTCCCCCAACATGCTCTTCCTCCATGATTTTATGCCTTACCACAGACCCAGAGTAATGGAACTGGCCAACTATGGACTGAATCCTCTGAAATGATTATCCAAAACACATCTTTTCTCCTCCAAGTTGTTCTTGTCAGGTGTTTTCGCCACAGTGATGCAAAGTTAACACAGCTGACCACAGTAAGAATTAAGTCAAACCATAATCTCATTTTTCTAATTTTCATCCTTTCAATACACTGTCCACGTTATCTGAGTAAGGACTGAACTAAGGGCAAATAGAGAGAGGATATAACCTCATCTTTTTTCAATACTTACCTAATTTAATGTCTATCTGTATATATTTTACTTTATTTTATTTTTTGCACTGGGTATTGAACCCAGGACCATTCTACCTCTGAGCTATACCCCCAGCCCTATCTAACTTTAAAAAAAGACTTCTGAAAGCCAGGCATGGTGACACATGACTTGGGAGGTTGAGACAGGAGGATTACAGGTTTGAGGCCAGCCTTGGCAACTTAAGTGAGGCCCTCTGCAACTTAGTGAAACCTGTTTCAAAATAAATAAAATAGGGCCGCTGGGGTATAGCTCAGAGGTAGAATACCCCTGAGTTTAATCCCCTAGTATCAGGGGAAAAAAAGACTTTTGAGTAGCTCCTTGCAAATCCCACCACAATTACCAAAGACAATGAGAACATGCCAAACCCATGTCATACTCATATGAATCTGTCCCAGAATAGATCTCTATTCATTTGTTCTTTTTGTTTTTTCTAGATGCTAAGATGATAAATAATCAGGAACATTTAGTTAAAATTCTCCATCTGCAGAGTATTAATTCTGCCACTGATAAAATTAGTCCCAAGAAGTTCATTTATGACTTGAGATTTTTATTCTATATAATGTAGGTTATATGAAAAAGCATGCTCTTGGCTGCTAAGTGAAAATTCTACTTTTCTCTCAACTGTGAATAATAAACTAAGATAAGGAAAGGTGAGAGACTAGTAGTCTGGAAGATGTTTCTTTATGACATAAAAAAACAGAAGAAATACTAGGTATTGCTCAAAGTTATTAGACAAGCAAAACACTCTGTTTCTTCTAGAGCATCTTCTCAAACTACTCTTCTAGTACATTATTTGAGAAATACAGTCTCAGCTGGGTGTGGTGGCATACATTTGTAATCCCAGCATTTGAGAGGCTGAGACAGGATGAACCGGGTTCTTGGCCAGCCTCAGCTACCTAGTGAGGCCCTGCACAACTTAGGGAGACCCTGTTTCAAAATAAAGATTAAAAAATAGGGCTTGGAGCCGGGCGTGGTGGCGCACGCTTGTAATTCCAGCATTTGGGAGGCTGAGACCAGAGGATCCAGGTTCGCCGCCAGCCTCAGCTACCTAGTGAGGCACTCCGCAACTTAGTGAGACCTGGTTTCAAAATAAAGAATAAAAAATAGGGCTGGAGGTATAGCTCAGAGATAGAATGCCCCTGAGTTCAATCCCCAGTACCAGAAAAAAAAAATACAGTCTGAAAGAGTTTCATTTATTCTATTCAATGAATGTTTATTAAGCACCTACTGTGTGTCAAGCACTGGTGGGTTAGACTCACAGATGACACCATGTCTGAGCCAGACATATTTTTGCCTTCATATATCCATATATTTGAGCAATACCTAGTATTATGTTCCCAAAGGAATAATGGCATATCCAACACTCTGAGAACCCTTGTAAGAAGGAAACTACTGAACACCATTTAGCACAGTGTTTCCCAAAATTATACAACAAAAATAGCTTTAATAAAGAAAGGCTGTGAAGTGTGTACTGAAGAACACACTTTGGGAAATAAATTTCAGCTACAGAAGACCCTGGGCCATCACCTCAGAGATGGTGGTAGATATTATCCTGTATTTATAAGGCTGGAGACAGCTTTTATCATGACTCAAGAAAATAAT
>PVLC010027932.1:0-21439 GCA_004027655.1 Graphiurus murinus
GGGTCCGATTAGCTAGGAAGACATTATCTCCTGTGGGAGAATTTCTCTTACAATAGCAAATTAATTTTATACCTTTAAGAATATTTTTACACATTTTTTTAGGAAATGTAATTCTTGACTCCGTAGTACATATGCATGCGTAGGCACAGGTCGTAAAGAACAGATTTCCCTAGTCTTAGGAACTGTCATTAGTAATGCATTGCCCCAATCACCTGCATCAGTGGAGGGGATCCACGATGGAGATAATCCCAACAGCAGATCATGCAGAACCATATTGCTCTTTAGTTTGGGAGTACATTCCATTCGATTGCTTTGCCTTTCTTGCAGCTAGATCTAATTGTTTATTCCCTAGGTCAATTTTCAGAGTAATTTGCTATCCCTGGCCACACACTAATTTATACTGGGAAGGATAGCCCAGGTGGGCTGGCTGGCCATGGCACATCAAGCCTGGGATTAACCACTTGCCACAGATAATCACAAATGGGTAACCCACAGCCAGGTAATTGAGAATTCCTAAATATATAGTTTGTGTTAGAAGCCAACTGTAAAATTTCTATGAGTGTGTGTGTGTGTGTGTGTGTGTGTGTGTGTGTGTGTGTGTGTGAATGAAAAAGAGAGAGACAAAGAGAAGAAATATTTTATGATAATGTCCTGGTAATTATTTAGCACTAAAAAGGAATTACTAAGGTCTTGCTTTTAGGAATTGAAATAACTCTTCAGCCCCTTTTTAACTTTGAAGTATGAGGATTTTTGTTTTTAAGGAAAAGTCAATCATAATCTTTATCTACAGTAAATGATTTTGGTGTATTTCATCAAGAATTATAATATTTAACTGATAAAATGTGAGAGAATATACTAAGAATCATTAAACTGAAGTTTTATCTTCACTTCAAACATTAGCATTGGAAACAAAAGAGTAAATATAGACATAGTTAATTATATTTCTGGCTTTACCAAGCACCATTCTGTGGTACCGAGATCATCCATTAAGATAGATTTGATTTTCATGGAAGGATAAAATCTATCTGTATGCTTTTTATAACATCTATAAAATAAATAGTATGGAAGCAATTGTAATAAAAAATATATATAATAACATTTTTGATAGGTGAGAATAGATGAATAGTCCATTCCTAGGTGAATCTGTCCCAAATTATAAAGCTATAGATATTTGGTAATAGCAATCAACAAAATAAATAAATACCAGCTTGTCACAACTCTGCATTGGAGATGAACATCATTCTATCCACCCATCATTAATTTATTTTGGCCCCTCCACACCTCCTTCTTAGAAAGCATGTATGGCACTAATTGGAAGGGATATTGGAACAGTGTGTCCTTGCCTATCTGTGGTGTGAGCTGACTGAATGAAGGATGCAATCTTATCAAAGCTGAGCCCACCACAATCTCTCTCCTGGGTTTATGTGTATAGACAGGAATAGCATTTGTAATCAGAGACAGTGGCACTTATAATGGGTTCCAAAGACAAAAGAATGAAGCAGGTGCCGCAGAGACAAGGGACCTTGGGCTTAGAGGGGAAGAGAGACAAAGAAAGTGAGAGCAAAATAGATTTACTGATAACTTTCTGGTTCCATAAGATTCTGCCATACATGCTAAAATTGGACACCTTAAGATGATTTTGTATCCTTGCAAGAAACTTCTCTTTAATTATCCCAGCTTAAGTGAATTTTTTTCTTGTAACCATGCATACATAACTGTTCAACCACTGTGTTGATTTTCAAGAATTCTAAAGAAGGCAGCAACTTACATTTTTCTGCCAGAATTTCAGAGGAAGGCAAGAAAATCTGACAGGAGAAATGTCATTGTCTTTCTTTTGGTCTAAAGCTCAAACCAGTGTAGAAAAGTAGTAGATGAGCATTATTTTTACACAACCCATACTCAACTTGCCTACTTAAAAGTGCAGCCATGAAGTGGTCAAGAATTTTTCAATTATTTTCTTGTAAGTGGTATGGGATTAACAAATAGAGGTCAGATCACTGAAATCGGAATGTGAAGGAAGACAGAAAGATCATTTAAAAAAATACAAAGAGAGAAAGATGCAAAAGGGCTCAGATGACTTCTGTTCTTATGGTAGCACAAGAAAAGTTCACATAATGTGGAAATTATACTTATGGGAAAATAGACACATGGAGGACATGAGAAACCCCTGGTGATCAAATTTTAGCAGAGAGAAACTCTTCAGGGATGAGCAGAAAGCTACAGCCTCTTCTAAAATAAATACTGGATCTGGATACTGGCAGGCCAATGCAAAGACTTATCAAAAACCTGGCAGAGTTATGAGATAAGAGGAGGTCATTTGAGTTATTGGCGATAGTGGCTGGTGGGCAGAATGGACTGAGGTCTGAAGGACCCTGAGAGTCAACATGAACTTTTTTGGAAAAATAATTTCTCCCACACTCTTCTCTACAATTTTTTTTTTTTTTAGAAAAACTGGACATGTTACATTAGGTAATAGAGACTGGAGTAAATAGCACCTTAATTTGAGAATTTATAGTACTCAAGCTAGGATTCGAACTGTGTAGTGTTAACTGTAGATTTAGATGATAGAGTCTTCAAATTTCTCTGGTGTTTTCGTTTTTGTCTCCCTGATTGACTTTGGGCTTCCCTAGTTATTCCTTCCCAAAGAGAGCTGTTTCTTACATCTCTGTCAGCTGTAATCTACTGCTATATAGTAGATCCTTGTTATTGTGGTGGTAAGCTATGAGGATGGGAGCATTCTCCACTCTTCTGATTAAATTTGTGTCTGGTGGGACCTATGTCTCGAAACTGTTTTTCCAGTAGTATAGTAGTATAGCTTTTCTTCCCCCGCCCCCAACTTCTTTTCCCTGACCACAACATTCCCGATCTATTTTCTTTAAGCTTTGGCCCCTGTCGACTATGTTTCTCCCCCTTACATGAGATAAGAAGGCTAGAAGGTTTTAAGTGGAAAGGGAAGTCTTTCCCCATGGAGCATAGGCCATTTTTATGGAGAATTCTCTGGGAATATTTCATAGTTATTACTCTTCCTTCCTCCTTCCAAAGCCACCAAGAGATCTTTCTTGGCTTTTCGCTGTAAGAACCTGACAGAGTCCCTGGAGACAGTCTATAAAGGTATCTAAGATCCTCCTAAGACTATAGTTCTCATGCTAGTTCACACTCAGCGTCCAGCAACTTATCAAAATTACTATTTAAGCGGTTTCTCCTGGTTTATGCCTCGAGTGGCTTCTGCTTCAAATAAACAGATCTATGTTATGCAGCAAGAAATATCTAGGAATAAATTTAATAAAAGATATACAAGTCTATTCTGGGTTGGTGACACACCTGTAATCCCAGGACTTGGGAGGCTGAGACAAGAGGATCACAGGTTCAAGACCAGCCTCAGCAACTTAGCAAGACACTCAGCAAGTGAGCAAGACACTCGGCAACTTAGTGAGACTATGTTTCAAAATAAAAAAAAAAAAGAACTGGGGGTGTAGCTTGGAGGTAGAAAGCCCCAAGTTCAATCTCCCCACCCCCTAAAAAAGATATACAAGTCTGTTAGACTGAAAGCTATAATACAATGCTGAGAGAAATTAAAGAATGTCTAAATTAATGGAGAATTGCACCATACTCCTAAATTAGAAGATTCACTATTATGATTATATCAGTCACCCTTGTACTAGGTTACTATGGCTCCAGTAACAAATTATCACAGACTTTGTGGATTAAAATAACACACATTTATTATCCTACAGCTCTGTAGGTCGTGAAATCTGATACAGGTCCCATTGGGCTAAAGTCAAGGTGTGTCAAGATTATTCCTGTAGAGACTTTCGGGGGGAGTCCTTACCTTTTCCAGTCTCTAGATACCACCCACTTTCCTTTGCAAACACCCCCTCCATCTTCAAAGACAGTAACAGCATGTTGAGTTGGTTTCCTACTGCATCATTCAAACAAAACAAAATAAAACAAAAACTTAGGGAAATACCTCTGTGACCTTGGGGTAGACAGAAATGTCTCTGAATGTGAAAACCACTAACTAGAGGAAAAACTTAATAAACTGGAATCATTTCTTAAGAAATTAAGTTCTAAACCCAAGACTTGGGAACATTTTGCATTACATATAACCAACCATCATGGATATATATTGCACTACCCATACCCACCCCCAGCCCTTCTCCTCTCAGACTGAAGGACTTATTCCACCCACTGCTTGGAAAGTTGCCAGGCTTAACTTCCAGCTCTAACACTCTTTATGAGACCCTGAGGAAGTTAGTTACCCTCTCAGCTATAAAATGAGACAGAAGATAGCAGCACCCACTTACTAGGGCCATCTTGAGGATTAAATGACAATGCATGGAAAGTTCTTAAAAAGTGTTTGGTGTGTAAGTGCTTGATAACTATTAATATCCATGGCTTCTCTTTCAGAGAAGCAAAAAAGAACTCTAAAGTAGATCTTCATGCTGGGATTTGCTATTGTGCAAGTTTTAAGATATTCAAGTAAGAAAAGATAAATATATATGTATATATATCATCTTTGAAAATTTGAATCTGCCTGTATATTTCTCTGAAAATGTCATTGGCACTTTTGCGGGGCTCCAGCAGTGATGGTTTCTATTCAGGGAAGAAGCATTTCTGAACTCAATAAGGCTGTTTGCAAGGAATCAAGAAAAGGCTTCATTGTGGTGCCTACCAAAGTCAAGTGGTAAAGGATCTATTGTGGCTAAAAGCCTTGCTTCCCACACCAGTGATTGCAAAGTGAATATCCCATTAACTGACTGTGGCTGCTACAACTTCTTGTTTTCTTCAAATTACATAAACTATAACTAGTCAGGATACTAGTGCAATGCTGAATAGCACATTTGTTTTTATTGGTTCATCCTTCATTTGATCAAAAGCTCTATGAATGTCTTCATTTCACTTCAGATTTTACCAAATACACCCATGAATTAGACTTCAAAATTACTACATTACTATAAACCAGATTAACTTAGCCAGCTTATGTTACTGGCAATAGTTTGTCTTTGTTCTGAGATAGATATACTCTCCTAAAAATCTGATAGAGCCCTCTTGAAAAAAATTTGATGAATTCCCTAGGAGTGTACAGCAACTCAGAGACATTACTTACTGAAATAGATGCTGCTATATAATGTATCCTATTGAATCAAAAGTATTTCCCAGTTGATTATTGGATGCATAAATCTAATCAAAATTATCACCTATCAAACTGAAAACATTAAATTTATAAACCCAAATGGATCACCTGGCAAATCGTAAGTATTGCCATGGCATTTACATATCGGCAGGTCTTGTCTGAGTTACTGGGAGTTATGTTAACTCTGTCAGAGGGCCAGGAGGGTAGCTGCCTATCAGTGGGCTTACGAAGCCACACATCTCACACTCTAGAAAGGCACCCTTCCAAGCAATGCAGGACAAAAAGTCTCCTTCAGTCTTCCCATCCTTTCTCCCCTGGAGCCAGTGACCTCTAGAACTGTTGACAAAGCAGCTTTTCTGCTGCATTTAAAACAAACAAACAGCACCAGAAGGTGACCCAGTGTGATTGAGAGAATATTAGGCTGTTCTCAGTGATCATGAGAATGTGAAGTTGAACCCTCATTAATATGCCATTTCTGCTTTTCTCCTGAGAGCAAGTCAAATTGGGAGTTATGGGGAAAACGCAGGGCCATCTCGTAGGTGAAGCAAAGTGAGCTTGTTGTTGATATTTTAATTTTCAAATGGCTCGTCAAGTCCTCTCTTCTTGCCTCAGTGTGTTTTTCTTTGTCCTGTATGTACACTTCTAGATAATGCAATCAAACATCAGATGTCTTTCTAGACATTTCTGCTTTCAAACATGTTATGCTATTTTCCTTGTGCTCATATTCCTACCAGTCAGGTCATGTTTCCTACTTTTTAATTTGAAAACAAAGGTCAACAATCTACCAGCATGCCTTTGTCTTTCCCTACCAGCTGTCTGTCTTCACTTGCCTGTCTTTTAAGTGTGGCAGACATTTTGCTACGTTGGTATTTTCTGCCACAGTCTGCCTGTTAGTTACCATTCTTTTGGTTGCGAATGATAGAAACAGTCTTTTTCTAAGTTAAGTGAAAAAGGTAATTTATTGAAAGGACATGGAGTCAGCTCTCAAAAATGAGGATGAGGGATTAGTCAGGTCTGCTGGCAGAAACCTCAAGAGCAGCAATCCTGCTCCTTAGAGCGCTGCCATCGATGTGAGTCAGCTTTGGATAATCCCATCTTTGTGTGCATCAGTTCAAAATTGCAAATAGGAGATTCTGGAGAGAATCTGCTCACTTAGATCAGGTGCCCACTGCTGGATCAATCATCTGTCCTAGAGGTGATAGCCATGTGATGAGATATGGCCGCTGAGGATCTCGTCTCTCTGTCTCTGTCTCTGTCTCTGTCTCTGTCTCTGTCTCTCTCTCTCTCTCTCTCTCTCTCTCTCTCTCTCTCTCTCTCTTTCTCAGGCAGCTCCCTTTCAGGGAAGGGAAAACTGCCAAAAAATGAAAGTCAACACCAAGGCATCTGAAATTTGAGAACCTCTCTTTGTTGCTTTGAATAGAACCACGTATGTGAAGCATTTCTTTAATAGTTTGCCATGATACTTCCAACAATGCCTAAGATTAGCATCTCTTCATCCCATAAGAAAGGCATGTTCTTAAATCTAAGTGTTTCCATGGCTTTTAAAGACATATTCTGGTTCACCCTGACATGGTTGAGAGAGTGCAAAGCTAACAATGGGTTATGATATATCTGCCAAGCATGACCGGCCAAGATTTGAAAAGGAAAGCATCTACAGCCAAGTAAGATATATCCACCTCCCAAAAGATATAATTTAGGATGGAAGAAAGAAGGGCTCTTTTAAAATGCCAGTTGGTTAGTTTATGGCCTCTATCAGTGCTGCAGAGATGGAAAAGGAAGGTGTCAAAAAAGTAAAATAGCTGATTTACTCTCAGCAAAAGATTAAGAGCTTTTCTGGGGCTGGGCAAGAACACAGGTAGAGCAGAGCGAAATGTTCCCTTGGGTCCACACTGATGAAAAGGGGTGGGGTGAGCAGATTGAGCAACCTCTTTCTGTTGTGGGGAAAAAAGTATCATCCATCAAGACTGAATCTTGTCAGTCTAGAGAGGTATTGGTGGATACAGATTTCTTTATAGTTCATTTTCTAAAAGTAAGAAAAACAAATTATTCTGGGGTTAAATAATAACCAAATTTCTACACCATCAGTCTCCTCCAAGGATTTATTCAAGTCTCCTTTTTTTGGGATAAAGGGTTCCAAAATGTCCAGAGAAGGCAGACATTCATAGAGTTGGGATGACCAAACCCAGGAAACAAGATGTTGGCCAGACCCTGAGGCAAGCCAGTTTCAGAGCCAGAGTTACCTTGTCATAGAATCAAATTGACTTACCCTCTTCCTGAACACTGAGAGTGTGACTGAGGATCTAGCTCTTCCAGGTGGGGCCAAGAGGCTGAGGACAGGCGCCTTAGGCAAGAACTAGACCAACCCACATCACCAAGCCCAAGTCCAGAGGAGAGAGTGAAAAATTACACACAGGACAGTTGTTCTCATACATCCGGAATCCAAGACCCCTGGCTGCCAGAATTTGAGGAGGTCATAAAGACATGGATGAATTTTAGTACAAATTGAAATAAAAATTAATAAGCAAATGTCTTTCTGAAGCCATGAAAATCACATTCTTTATGACTGTGCTGTGAAAGCCTATCAGAGTAACTAGTTTATATATATATATATATATATATATATATATATATATATATATATATATATATTTTATTGAAGCAATGTAATTATAAATCATAGTGAAATTCAAAGTGATACATATATACATGTATACATAGCATGATGTATTTCCCTCTATATACCTTATTTATTTATTTAGGTACTAGTAATTGAACACAAGGGCATTCTACCTCTGAGCTACACCCCAGCCCTTTTCATTTTTTTATTTTGAAACAAAGTTTTTCTAAATTGCTGAGGCTGGCCTTAAACCTGTGATCCTCCTACCTCACCCTCCCAAGTATTGAGATTACAGGCAAGCCCCACAGTGCCCAGCACAGTGCCCAGTTTCTAAGCAAATAAGATTCTGTTGTTGCCTGGCATGGCAGTGCACACCTGGAACCCCAGTATTTGGGAGGCTGAAATGGGAGAATTGCAGGTTTGAGGCCAGTGTGTAATAACATAGCAAGACCCTGTTTCAAAATAAATAACAGATCTGAGGATGCAGCTCAGAGTTAGGGTGCCCCTGGGTTCAGTTCTCAGTAACACACACACACACACACACACACACACACACACACACGCACACACACACACGCACACACTATTATTCAACATTTAATTCACCTTTTGTGTTCACCCATGACCCTGGGTACAAGTTCATGGAATGAACAGTTCCTCTCCTTTGGTCTCTGAGAGATACTTTATCCTGAATTTGTTTCAGGCTAGTGCTTCTAAGCCATATCAGACACAATATCTCCTTTTAGAACAAATATTTTATAATATCTTCATCATTATTTTGAGATTAAGTTAAGGTCACGGTGTATCTTACCTGCACACATAATGTCCTGAAAACTTAATATGATACCATAACTAGGAAAGCGCATAATTTAAGAGATTACGAGGAAAGAATAAAAATAAAATCATAGCATTTTGATGTTCAGATACTCTGACATGGCTGCATAAGAAGGCAGAAGGAAGTCAGATGTTCGTACATACATGTAGCATGACTACGGTTGCAGCAGCTGAAATCACTGCTGACCCGGGCCCAGTGTTAGCAGCCTGAGTGCCCACCATGCTGCTGCCAGTGAGACAACCTTCTGATGTGGCTAACAACTCTTGGTTAAGTTCCTAACAAAGCAAAACAAAATCTTTTCTCCACTTACATGGCAGTTGCACTCTGGAAAATTCAGCATGGATCTAAACTGTACCCCAAATAGTCTGTGTTAGGCTTTAAGCCTAGACCATTGTAAGCAGTTTTTTCACTAATGGTGATACCTTCTGAGGCATTTAAAAGCCATAGAGATCACCTCTAAATTATCCACTGTGCAAGACTATCCTGTGCATTGCAGAGCATATAGACTCCTTAGCACCTACCTAGAGAATGGCAAATGCCCCCTCGAACCCCATGCCAGTCCAATAATCCCTCACATTTCCCAATGGCCCCTGGGGAGAGTATTCCTGAGAGACGCTGTGTTGGGACATATTGCTAAGACATACACTTAAAATATAAGGATTATTTAATTAGCCCATTTTGCAGTATGAACTACTACATGTTCAGCACCATGATGTTAAAAAAACAAAGTCATGCACCAAGCAGTCCACTCCTATAGATTTTCACTGAAAGCCAAGAATGGAAAGTCTTTATACATTTCAGGTTGCCTTGTCCACCTGAGAGGCTACTAATGTGGTATCAGATGCTAATCTGTCCTATGCTTCCGTCCTTTTAGAACACTTTGGGTCCACAGAATGAACATTTAATAGTAACTTTTTGCTACGTATGTATAACCTAGGTATTAAATCCTTTTTCTAATGTCCTGTATTTTCCTACAGGAACTGGTAGAAGACAAGACTGATGAACTACTTCAGGGAACAATGGAGAGAGAGGGTGGGAAGAACGACTGCCGGGGAGCAGAATCAGGCCCTGATCAAGAACATGTGCCACTTCCAGAGAAGGTAGGCCTAGCAACACATGTCCAGCTGACCTGTAGAATATCCATGAACCGGCAATAGCTCCACACCTCCCATTCTCCCTGTTTATAAATGAGGGTGTTTGCTGGCCTGTCTTTTCTCTGTATCACATTGATGAGGGTAAGTATAAGTGGGGAGGAGGGAGGGAGTTAATTCATCTTTTTGGTTCACAGGTCTCCAGGTTGAGAGGAGCTGAATGTGAAGAGTGATATCTAAGGCACCTCATCTGCAGTCGGACCTGAGTTTGACGACAAAATCCTGGACATCGAGTGTGATGCCATAACGAGACGAGACTTTGGTGGGGCCTGCAAAGACTGTAGTAGATTTTCGAATGAAAAATGACCACAATTTCTTTGATGGTCCTTCGACTGCCAGTCGGTCCTGTGACCTGCTTTTCCACTTAGCAGATAAGATGCAAACAGAATCTTAAAACATGCTTGCACATTGGGTTTGAGATTGCTGCTTGGAAAACTGAAAGCAAGCCTGAAGTAGCCTCCTAGAGGTCAAGAGGGTGCATGTGGAAAGAGGACACTTCTTCCACGGGCGGCCAGTCCGCTGGGGCAAGCCTGGGTCAGATTAGTACAGCCCATCTGAGTCCAGCCCAAATAATCAAGTTACAGAATCCTCAGCTCATCACTGATTGCTATTTTATTCACTAGATTCTGGGGTTGATTTGCTACAGCATCTAGGGCTGTGAATCTCTGCCGATGAACAGTCAC
Source organism: Graphiurus murinus (assembly GCA_004027655.1). Classification (NCBI taxonomy): domain Eukaryota; kingdom Metazoa; phylum Chordata; class Mammalia; order Rodentia; family Gliridae; genus Graphiurus; species Graphiurus murinus. Next base: position 10,421 of record PVLC010027932.1, read on the forward strand.
TGGGAAATTCCCATGAGGACTACATCTGCCTTCATCTTCTCACTCCCTGGAGACGTCAAAGGTACCAGCTTATCAGAAGCAACACTGCCCACTCAAGTTACTGACTTGTTTTATACATCCAGCTTTTACACTTCGAGTTTCTAATCTTGCTAAGTTATCAGATTTTGAAACCACCTGAGAAAAAAAGGAACTTCATGGTCCAGTACACCTACCTGACATTTTTAAGCAGTTGTTCTAGCTCTAATTTTCCCTTTCATTGCCTTATGAAATCTTATATAATGGATCAGTTGTGCTCTGTAAAAGCTTTGGGATTTTATCAAATTACATGTTTTTAGTTGACCCCTATGCATTTCTCCCTATTATCCTGGCCCACTGCAAGGTACGTGTGATTAAGTATCATTAGAGGACCAGAACTAAAGAAGCCTCATAAATAGACACGCCACCTTTGACCAAATACACTTCACAGGCACTTTCAGAAGAGAAAGCCTGGAGTTTTCTTTGGCATTTCTGTTTCTGAATTAAATTGGGACTGTGTGGAGCAAAAGGGCACTGAAGTAGGAATTCAAAGCCCTGGCTTCCTGGCTAGACCCTTCCTTCTATTTGCTGGGAGATCTTGCAGTTATTTACTCTTGCTAAGTCTGGGTTTTCTCATCTGTTAATGGGAATAATAAAACCTGCCCTATCTACCCTCATAGTGCAGGTGTGAGGAACGAAGCACAAAATGCTTCTGAAGGAATTTTGAAAACTGCAAGATGGTCTGCCTGTGTCAGGGGTACCTGCACTGTTCTGCCCACTGAGGCCTTGCTTTTAAATGTCTTCTGTAATGATAATGTTTTGCCTACTCCTTGGACAATGGTAGAGAAGTAGCAAGTGTTGTCAGAGAGAAGAGGATGCAGAGAGTGCCAGCCTAGCCCTCCAGGTGTTGGTGCTGGTTGCCAAGGCAGGGCCTGGGCCATCCTGGGGGAGAGCTTTCCAGTGGGCACTGCGTCCGCCCAGTAGATCAGGACTGAAGGCACCACTTCTACACCTACAGGATGCACCTCTACCAAAAGGGCTTAACAGACCCTTAACATTTGTGGGGCCCAAGAAAGGAGGACAAATAGAAATCCATACACTTGATATCTAAATATTTACAAGAATCAAGGAAGGTAAGAAAGTGCTTAAATAAAATATATTAAATCCTCATATCTTGACAAATATACGTTCACACAGACCTTGAAAGTTAGTTCCTAATTTAGGATTCCTCAGAATCCCTCACTCACTCCCAAGACATGGCAGATTCTGGTTTGCCCTTTGCCCTCCATCCCGCCCTATGAAGAGCTTTGAGCTCACACGTATGGACACCTCTGTCCGCAGGTCCAAGCTGCATGCACACTCCCCACAAATGCCTGCCTTTTGCCCTGGTCAGGTGAGGAGTACACTGGGAGAGCACGGTGCACACTGGCACGCAGGTGAGGCTTGCACAGTCCCTGGAAATGGGCCCAGAGCCATCGGGGCAGGGTCCTGGATGTGAGTGTGGTCTGGAGGGGGAGGCAGGGACTCCAGAAGCCATGTTTCTCTGGTCCTGCAGACTCCGTAGCCCTTACTCACCACTCTCTGGATCACCACCCACCTCTCCTCAACTTCAAAAGCAAGTCATGCAATAGAAGAGTGTGTTGGCCACTAGGGGCCATGTTAAAAGATATCTTTGAAAGAGTGTGCCTGAGTATCATCTAGTCTGCCAACCATTCTACCAGTAAAAATAGACTGAGTAATCGCTGTGGTCATAGTTCTACTGAGAACCAACATTGCCACATACCTGGTATTTATCCTTAGTGAAAGTTCACACAAGGGGTTTTCCACCACAGTCAATTATTGGCATTGGAACCCTTCCCTGACACCGGTGTCTTTGACTGGGGACAGGCCCAGACACAGATCCAGCTTCTTCCCAGTTCCTCTCCCAGGATCCTCAGTTGATAACATTATCCACACGCACAGTGTCACTGCCTGTACCTCACTGCCATTCCCCAGTCTCTAGCAGGGAACCATGGTGCCATCCTGGAATTATTCCTTCCTGGGCACTGGCAGCTATCCACCTGCTAGATTGAGACATAAAAGTGCAAGCAGAGAGTGCTGGGAAGCAAGACTTTGGTCCACGCAGGGTTCTATCCTCTGGCCTCTGGCCTCTCTGCTCTCAGTCTCCATGTTCCCTGGCTTCAGCTTCTGTGACTGCATACCGCTTGGCCTGGGACTCCTGCATCCAGCATCCCCTCCCTGCTCCACTCTCTTTCCATTCCTGGTCATCTCACCTGGTCTGCTCTTCCTTCTCCCTGCTTCTTGCTGAAGCTGTGGCCTGACTTGCTTTTGGCCTGAGCTCCAGCACTCTCTCTCTCTCTTACTCATCCAGTTTGAGCTTCCGACTAGCCATTTCCCCCCAAGCTCAGTTGGTCTTCCTGACCCCCCCCCCAGGACAAACAGACCCTTATGTCCCAAGCACTGTCACATGGAGCACCCAGGCCCTGGGTGGAAGCAAAAACAGAAGCCCACATACCATATGTCTGAATCATTTAAAGTTATACATTAAGCCAACCTATTGTTAAATAAAACATGTCTTGTTCCCCTACTTTGACAAATACACTTCATGGTGTCCTTGAAGTTTGGGTTGGAATTGTAATTTATTGGACTCCTCAGAGTCATATGTCAGAATATGGAGAGAGTAGAACCAGCCTCTTTCTTTGGTTCCACATGCTGTACATTTCCCTTTTCCTTCTGACACAGCTTTGTCTTGGTGGTGAAGGCTTTGAAAGGACAGGTGTGGACATTCCAGCCCTCACCCAAATTCCACCCACATTGCCTAAAAACAGCCGGCCCTTGCCCGCCCTGTCATCAGTGAGCAGCCCTGGAAGCAGGCCTGAGGCTATCTGGACAGGGACTTCTGGGGTCCTGGGTACCTGAGTTGAGGTCTAAAAGGGGGTGTGGGGCTTGGGATGAGGCACCCCCCACTCCTGTGGACTTCTTGCCTACAGAGACTGCAGTGGCTGGGGAGGCTGGGAATGAGGCACTCTTAACAGGACCTCCTCTTTCCTGGGTCCAAGAGCTTGGGAGGGAGGGGGAGAGAGAGACAGAGAGAGAGAGAGAGAAGAAAAGAAGAAGGAGGAGGAGGAGGACAAGGAGGAGGAGGAGGAGCAGGACAGGAGGAGGAGGAGGAAGAGGAGGAGGAGAGGAGGAGGAGGAGGAAGAGGAGGAGGAGAAGGAGGAAGAAAGGGAGAGGAGAGGGGAGGGGAGGGGAGGGGAAGAGAGGAGAGGAAAGAGAAAGTTTAGTTTCAGATATGCCAAGTTTGAGGAGCTGGTAAGACCCATGTGGAGCTGTCCTGTAGGCTCTTAGAAATATGAAAATTCTAATCAAAGAACCACATACAGTAGAAACCCAACCATGGCAGAGCTCAAGAAATAGAACTAAGTGAGATCATCCACACTAACTGTTGGAAGAAACTTATTAAAGACAGCAGAGCTTCACAGTGCCCCCAAATTACGACTAACAGTGCAAAGGTCGTTGCCCCTCCCTCTCTTGGTAAAGCTGTTTTAGTAAGATATGTGGCTTTCCAAGGATCATTAGGGGCATTCACAGTTATCTAAGACAGAGGTTATATATCAAATAGATTAGGGTTGACTGTGAGTGCCAAAAAATATTAATGGCTTATATGGTGGCAGTATAAGCTGCAACATTGGTGCCACAGTCTTTAGGGATCCAGCCTCCTCCATCGGCATATTATCTTCTATTCTGAATAGAAGTTTTCCACCTCATGGTTCAATGTAGTTGCCCAAATTCCAGTCATCACTCCCACATTCCAGCTAGCAGGGAGAAAAAAAAAAAAGGAGTAAAGTACATGTCTCTCCCTTTAAGGATATTTCTCAGAAGTTTTCCACTGGCAGTTCTGTCATCTCATTGTCCAGAACTTAGATACAGGACAGCATTCAATTGGAAGAGGTGGGAAATGGAGAATTTATTCCAGTTAGCCAGAATTGCACCTAAAAATTAAGGTTTCTATCACTAAATAAGTAGCTAATGGAAACTTAGGGACAATTATTGGACCCTGTCACAGGTAGGAAGAGAAGAGATGACAGGAAGAATTGCCTTTGCAACAAGCTCTCTTGCTTCTGTAACACTGAGAAGCCCTCAGAGGCATGTCTTCCTTTACGACCTGGTCCTTCTGGAGCTCTTGAGGAGGGTGTGCCCAAACCCTCCCTGGCCCCCTAGCTCCATTTCTCCTTGGGTATAGCCCAGAGCAGCAGGCCACTGTCTAGATCCTGTGTGAGAGTCACGTCTTAATTTGTCCTTGCTCAGCTCATCAAAGGCTATTTCTCTCTTTGAATAAGCTGTAGCTATAGCCATTATTATGCCCGGAAAGGCTGCGAAGTTTCCACGGATCAGCAGTTTTGGTAGTTGACTCTGCCTGATCAGATGTAGAGCAAATCATAAACTATTCAACATGTAAACAGGGGGACGTGCTCTGCATGGGTAACTTGCATGGAGTTGGGCTTGGCTAAGTGGGGCCTGGGAGAACTTTAACCCAGCCTGCCTGGGTGGAGGGGAAGTTGCACATCTCACCAGCCCGATGTGCAGAAGTTGGGAAAGGAGATGTGGAAATGGGAGGAAAAACAGAAAAATAAGGGGCAAGGAGTCGCTTTTCCATAGGTGAGCCTTTGCTAGGAATTCTGTCCTCTTCCTTCCTTCTCAGTTCCTCAAGTTCAAGGATTTCCTAGGATCTCATGGAGCAAAGTCTTCATAAAACTATCATACATCAATGAAGGGTGGAGGGGTCACTTCATGAATCCTGTGGAGAGCAAGCAAAGTCACCGCTCAGGCTAAATCCTGGCATCAACTCGCCTCGCCTAATTAACCAAACAGCTAATTAACCAAAACAACTTTCTAGTTGATCCGGCATTTTAACCAGTTGCTGCTCATTCATTGAATTCCCAGGAAGCCAGAATACTATTCTGGAAAATGCATGAGATTTGAAGTAGATCTGGATTAAAATTCCAGATCTGCTATTTACTAGGTACATAGTCTGAAATATACTAACTTTCTGACCCTCAATTGGACTGCCTGTAAATTTAAAAGGGGGAACAGGATTGCTGTGAGGCTTAAGAAAGACATGCAGAAAATCCTGGTTCAAGTCTGGTCCCTTCAGGCACAAAAGCTGTAATTTCCTCCCGTCTTCTCTGTGGGAAACCCAGAGTGATATGTAGGACCTGCCCTTGACCCCTGCTGTATCTTACAGTCCTTGCCCGCTCCCAATCCTCCAACAAAGAACCATCTTTCTGCAGCTATTCCTGACTCTTTGGTTGAATCTTAGCATATCCAGCTCTTTTCTCACCAGTTACAGAATGTCCTTTCTCAACAGCTGCCTGACCCTCACCGAGTTCTCCCTGCCCCAGAGAGACCCTGAAGGCTTGCATTTCTCCTACCACAAAAAACCACTTGTTGGTTAAGTAACACATGGGCCCAGACGACCTGGGCCTGGCCAGGCCAAGTTGTTGGTCAACGTGCAGTTGTGGAAACGTGCCATCCTATGGTTGGATGTTGCCTAACCCCCAAGGTCCCTCTGGGACATTCCATTCAGTTCTAAGTGACTAAACTGAAATGACTAACATCTTTTAGAGTAGAGCAGGAGGGGATTAAATGGAGAGACCCACATTGTCTTACTCGGCTATTGCTTCTGGGTGCAGTCAGGTCCCCCTATTCCCTTCTGGCCTTTTGGCCAGTAACATCGGTGGGGACCAGAGCGCCCGGCCACAGTGGCTTCAGTGAACATTGAGAGTCTTAGAGTGGCAGAAATAACAGAACCTGCTCCTGATCCTGACTTGCTCCCTCCCTAAGGCACACTTGGTGAGACCTGCATCTGCCAGTCTTTGTCCTCTCCTGCCATAGTGGAAGGCGCCCCTACAGGCCACCCTCTGCATGGGCTCCCTCCCTCCCAGACCTTCAGACTGTCTCCTTCACTTACCCCCTCCCTCTTCTTCATTAGTAACGCTTCCCTCTAAACAGGAACATTCCCAACACCATAGGAACACATTTTATTACCTCACATTTAATAAACCAACAGAAAGCAAAGATATCATCCTCACCCCACATCACCTCTAACCCTTTCCCCATTCATCAAAGTCTCTTAGAAGGAGTATGGGGCCACTCTGTCTGCACCTCCTCACTCCTGTTCATTCTAAGACACGATCTTTTCTGTCACCTCCATACTGACTTCCCAGGGAATGTTTTCTGTCTCCATCTTGCTTAGTTAACAGTGAGTTTCAGTGAAGTTAGCCACCCTATCCTCCCTTCAACCGATTCCTGGCTTAGCCTTCATGACACCACTGTCTCCTGGTGTTCTTCCCTACCCCACTGGTCACCCTCTCTCAGGCTCCTTTGCCTACACACCCTCTATCCAACGCTGAAATATTGGAGTGGCTTACAGCCCACAGCTTTATTTTCTTCTTCATCATACCCTATCATGGACCAGATGTCTCACCCATTATCCTGGGTTTAAATATCTGTAAAACACCTTTCTATGCTGATTATGCAATTCATAAATCTATTCCTCAAACTTCTCTTCTGAGACCCAGACTCAACTGACTACTAGAATTCTCCATTGGCTGTCTCATGGGTATTTTTAAATGGTCAAAATGGATCTTTGTATCACCCTGGGACCCCTGTCTCTTTCTCAGTCTTCCTCAACCAAGAAAGAGTCATCGTGGTTCTGCCCAGCTAGTTGCTCAAGCCAGTAATCACTGAAGAATGTAAGCACCACAGGGAAGAGCTCTGCCTTGATTCATGGTTGACATACCCCAAACAACCAGAACAGTGGCTGACCCAGAGTAGGCACCTATGTTTATTTGTTGAATGAATAATTCCCTTCATTTTTCTCATTCCCACATACAATCTATCAACAAATCTGATTAATTTTACTCCAGACCATCCCCCTCTTCTCCTGCTGACACCTCTCCCTCTCCATGGTTTTCTGAGCATCACTCACCTGGATGCTGAATAGCCTTTTTGTCTCACTGCCTCTACTTTTGCTTCTTGTCAATCTATTCTCTTTACGGTCATCAGATGACATCACCCCTCTGTTTAAAATCCTTCAGTCTTCCTATTGAACTCCACTCTTTGGCCTACAAAGCTTTGAAGAGCCAAGATTTAACTCATAAACCTCATCCCCTCACCCTTTCCAGCCTTCTCATTAAGTTTTGGTCATTGGTCTCCCATGAATTCCTAGAATTTCCTAGTCTCTACTTCAGGGGCTTTGTACCCACTGCTTCTCCCTGGAATATTCTTCCCTTTGCCCAGTGGAGAGGTCTTTCTCAGCCTACAGGTTTCAACTGAACTGTAGCTTCTTCAAGAGATTTCATTGACTACCCTACCTAAAATAGGGTACTGTGGTGTTTTCTGTTGTCCATCTTTATTTATTTATTTATTTTCTTATTTATTTTTGGTGTGTGTGGTACTAGGGATTGAACCCAGGCACATTCTACCTCTGAGCTAAAATTCTATTTTATTTTTTATTTTGAAACAGGGTCTCACTAAGTTGTGGAGGGGCTCATTAAATTGCTGAGGCTGGACTTGAATCTGTGATCCTCTTGTCTTAGCCTTCCAAATACTGGGATTATAAGCATGTGCCACCATGCCCAGCTCCCCCATTATTTTTTATTGGTGCATTGTACTGGTACAAAATAGTGAGATTCATAGTGATAATTTCATATATGTATACAACACTACTTGGTCTGTTTCCTTCCCCGTGCTTCCTCTTTCCTTTCCTTCCTCCTTCCCCTGACTTTCCACTGCTTTATTGGTCTCTCTCCCAATATACATGAGATTTATTTTTTCCTTCTAGCTTCCACATATAAGAGAAAACACACAACTCTTGATTTTCTGAGTCTGACAGTCCCCCCATTATTATCACTGAATACGTTCTATCATTATTTTGGCTATTTATGTGTTTGAATGTTTATTATCTTCCTCCAGTTTCTCTTCTTCCCCACACTAACGTAAACTCCATAAAGTCAAGGACCACATCTGTCTTGTTCACCATCAGATCCCACTGGGTCTGGTACAAAGCACCTGCTTCATATTTATCGCACGATGGGTGAAAGAATGGAATGTGCTTCATCTCACAAGTGACATAGATTCTTACGATGTCTGGTCCTATCTTTACACTCACTTGAGTAGCTCCGATATTAGTGAGGCTCCCTTTCTTTGAGACCTACATATAGTTGAGAAGAACTCCCTTTTCTGCAAAAGTACAATGCCCTCCTCAGGATTTTTGCGAATTCCTGGTGTCTTAAGTTCTCACGAGTGCTTCTGGTTTTAATTTGCTGGTCCTGTAAGCGCTCAGTCTCATTCACATCTCCTCTCATGCAGCTGTTTTCAGCTTTCTGCTCCAACGTGACCCAGATGAGTCTTCTCTTTCTTATTGGCCACAGATAAATCTGACCATGCATTTGAGAATACACTAACTTCTTTGAAGTGTTGGAGCATTAGTAGGAATGAAGCAGCCAGGAAATTAGGAAACCAACAATTTTAAATGTCAATATTAAGCATTCTTATCCTTAAGAATCCTTTAGTCACCACCACCCTGCCTTTGGTGATTTTTCACTGGTGACATTTCTCAGCCTCACTTTTCCTTTCCATTTGGTCTTCCTCTCATTTCTTTTGGAGAGCAGTTTAAAGCTCTCTTCCTGTTCTTTCAAACCAGAGGGGTAATGGGAAGGGACAGGATGGGAGGAGAAAAGGAACATTCACCTTTCAAATAAACAGAAGGCGATTGACTCCTAGAGAAACAGCTCAGCCCTTTAGATTCAGAATGGCTGTGGGATGACGAGCTTTTAAAGAATATTCTCTTTAATTCCACTTTACCTACACATTCTGAGTCCCAATTAAAGAAAATATATTTGTTATCATAGCAGTGATTTGGGTTATTTTCCAAAGAACTCCTATAAATAGGCCAGAATCTGGTGAGTTCCATTCTCAATCAGTCATGACATTAGAGTCTGAACAAAGATTCTTCCTGATTGAGTCTGCTGGCCCTCTTCCCCACTCCCACCCCTTCATGCTGATACCTGTTACACCTTGATGCCAGTAGCCCACATAACAAGCTTGGTAGGATGAGCTAGAGAAAGGATTTAAAGACAATTATACATGTTCTCGTTAAGATTAGAGCCAAGGAAAAATAAAAGCATTCTCCTTTGAACGTAAAGTATGTTCCATTAATGCACGTGGACTGACTTTATTTCCAAAGGATGACTCTGAGCACACAGAAAACCTCAAACATCTCAGAACCAATAAAAAATAATAAAAGGACTATGCTTCTCCAGTGAAAGATATTGAAGCCAGTTTCTCTAGGTGAAAACATTTGGAAAGGTCATGTTTAGATTACCCACAGAACATGATAGCTGACTCCACAGAGCTCGGAGGAAAGTGTAGCCTCAGACTTCAAGGTTCTCTTTTGCTCTGAGTATAAGTTGATATATTTTGGATGACTCAGAGGGAAAAAAAAAATCTTGGTCTCTGAATACAGAAGAATTTATGCTTTGGAGAGAGCTCTGACCCACTGCTGGCTTGTTTAAATTACAAGGAATGAGTCTATCACAGTGATGACTGGCATTTATTTTTCTGTGGATTATTAAGTGAGATATGTGCCAAGTGTTCTAGAAAGATTAGAGGCAGGACTGTCCCACGCTGTGGTAAATTGGGGAAATGAGAGACCATGCTGTTCCTATGGCACTCTTCCTCCCCACGGTAGAGCTGGCAGATACAAACACTTCACCCCAGGTCCTTGTCTCTTCCAAGAAATCTCCTTTGGAAGCTGAGTCTGAGGATGAGAAGGAGACAGAGACAGATTCTTTGTCTTTGAAGGAAACTGGGCCTGCCCACTGGGTCTGTCCCAGACCCTCTGATGAGGACAGCTGCATGCTTGCTGTCTGCATGGCTTTTATTAGCAACTCCTCCACTACGACTTTCTCTTGGGTATCGTAACCTCCCTAGCCGAAGTCAGCAGAGATTGCTTGATCAGCCTTCACCACTGAAAGAACAATTCTTGCTCCTTTTCTTCTCCTCTACCTTCAGGTATAAATTGCTTGGGAAATTCAGAAGTGAGTATTTAGGGGGCTTCTGGACTGATGTTTGTGGTCAATAGGTGACCCCTTTTATGAGCAGTTTTGTGCCTACAGCATTGATATGATTCCTCCTTTTCCTTATCTCCAAGTTCAATCTACAGGCAAGACTTGTAGATAGATGTCTTAAAGTCAGAACCTTCCCTCCACCCTTGCTGCCAGCAGCCTAGCCCAAGTATAGACTGCTGCAGCGGCCCTTCCTCATCTTTTTGTTCACCCCTTATTCCCTCCAAGCTCCCCAGAATGATCTTTAAGATGCTAAGTAGATGATCTCATTGCCCTGCAAAGCTCTCACATAGTGGCACCTTCAGACTTTCTACGTGAGAGAGAAGAGGGACCATTGTGTATCACTTGCCTAATGTTGAGCAAATAGTGATTAAAAAATGAGGAGAGAGCCAGGCCAGGTGGAGCATGCCTGTAATCCTAGTACTTGGGAGGCTGAGACAGGAGGACCGCAGGCTTGAGACCAGTCTCAGCAACTTACAGAGACCCCATTTCAAAAGGTAAAAAAGGGCTGGGGATGTAGTTCAGAGGTAAAATGCTCCTGGGTTCAACCCCTAATACCAAGAAAAAAAAAAAGGAAGGAAGAAAGGACTGATGGAGATTAGAGGGGTGAGGAGGCCCAACTCACTTTGAATAAGAGCTGCCATTTCCCAAGGCTTTAATGAGTAGGCAGCCCTCCTTTTTCTCTCTGCCCTTGCTCATTGGGGACACGGCCACCCCAGCTCCTCCTAGAAACTGAGCTCCAGGCCTAGCATCCCTTATACATGTTCCCCCTCCACTCCTGATCTCGCAGGGCTGCATCTTCCTCATCCTGAATGTCACCTCAGGGAACTCTTCCCTCACTTCCTTATCTAAATAGGAACAAGTTCCCATCTC
>PVLC010027933.1:8436-21547 GCA_004027655.1 Graphiurus murinus
TACTGGGGATTGAACTCAGGGGCATTCTACCTCCGAGCTATACCCCCAGCCCTATTTTTTATTCTTTATTTTGAAACTGAGTCTCACTAAGTTGCGGAGTGCCTCACTAGGTAGCTGAGGCTGGCCGCGAACCCGGATCCTCCGGTCTCAGCCTCCCGAATGCTGGGATTACAAGCGTGCGCCACCACGCCCGGCTGGCGATAGTCATTTTTAAAGCATAGTATCTATTTCTGCTTGTAAATTAAATGTATGCTCATTAAATGCAATTTGGAAAACTAGACAAGTACAAGAAAAAAAGACGATCAGTCACAATTTCTACCATTCAAAGTATCATTAACTACTATTAACATTAAATATGAAAACTACCATTAACATTGGAATGTCTTCTAGTTTTGTATCCGTGCATATACACTTTTGGGAGTGGGGTTCTGGGGATTGAAATCTGGGTCATTCATTCTACCTCCTAGCTATACCCTCAGACCTTTTCATTTTTATTTTGAAACAAGGTCTTGCTAAATTGCTGAGGCTGGCCTCAAACCTGTGATTCTGTTTCAGCCTCCTAAGTACTGGGATTATAGGCATGTGCCACCACGCCCAGCTGTCCATGCATATAAATTTTAACATGGCTTAAATCATACTGTTTATTTACTATGTAGTCCTATTTTGCATTGTATGAAATTTTCCATGTAACAAAAATGTGTTTAAATTATTTTTATTGCACAGAAACATTCTATGGTTTAGTACTCTCCAAGTTTATTCAGCCAATCTCTATTGTAACATTTTTATCTTATTTAAAATGCTATGATGAGAATATATAGACATTTCTGTGATCAAATAATATATAGAAATTTCAGTAATCAAATAATCATATATTTGATTATTAATTTAAAGATGGAATTACTGCATCAATAATTATAATATTAAGTATTGAAAAACAAGTATTTTGGCATTGAAAATGAAAAGTTAAAGTCAGTATATTTTAGAGATATATACATTCTTATGTCTATCAAGGCACAATTCACAATAACCAAGTTATGGAATCAACTTAGTGTCTGTCAACAGATCGATGGATAAAGAAAATGTGATTTATATGTATATATATATATATTTTATATAATAGTACATTATTATTCAATCATAAAGAAAAACAAAGTTATGTTATTTTCAGGAAACTGATGGAACTGTGATCATCATGTTAATTGAAATAAGCCAGATGTAGAGGGACAAGTATTGTATGTTTTCTCTCATATGTGCAAGCTAGGGGTGGGTGGAGGACATCGTGAATGTAGAAGGGAGATTATTAGCGCAGAGAAAGTAGGTCAGGGGAAGGAAGGAGGGGAAAGTAAGGGGGAAAAGTGAAATTGATCAAATTATGTTATATGTACAATAAAGCCCACTATTCTATATGATTAATATGTATTAGTCAAAGTAAATAATATAAATGAATAATTTGAATTAAAAAAATCCAAATAAGTGTGTGCTAAAGTTTTGTAAGAATCAATCTTGACCATTCGCTCATGTTAAGGAATTTCCACAAGAAGAGCTGCTTAAGACCTTTCTACATTGACTTAGGATGTCAAGACAGAAAACCCTGGAATCCATGGACACAACTGCAGAGATACTGTGACCTTACGTTAATTTAGGAAATGCCATTACAAATAGAGTTTCTCCGGGGCATTCCACTAAAATTACAACTGAAATTGGCTCTCACTGCTAGAAGTGGTGGCACAGGCCTGTAATCCCAGCATTTGGGAGGTTGCAACAGGAAGAGCTCAGATTTGGGACTAGCCTCAGCAACTTAAGACTTTCAGCAACCTAGAGAGACCCTGTTTCAAAATAAAAGATTAAAAAAAGGACTGGAGATGCATCTTGGAGGTGGGATGCCCCTGGGTTCAATCCTTTTATACACACAAGCACATAAAAATTGGCTCATTTTTTTTCTATCACAGTAAGCCACTCTTATGAGATGGCTAAGTTACTTGTTTAGGAAGAATTATTGATGTGAGTATATAATTGCACTATGAACTTTCATGTCCACTAGAATATGTTTTTAATTATATGCCTTGAGCAAGTCGCTTTGCAAACTTTGTCCTTTGTTCAATTTGAACATGAATGGATGAATGAATGAATGACCTTGGGCAAATCACTTTGCTTCATTTTAGTTTCCTAGGTGTAAAACAAGTAAAATAGTGACCGAAGGGATGAAAAAAATGTGAAAGTATATACCTGAAAATAATCTTTAACTTTATAAGCAAATAACTGATTATAACAATTTTAATATTTAGGATTGCCAGTTCTTAGTTTTTATCTACTGTAATATGACATTCTAAATTGCTTTATGATTTTCCCCTCCCCAAATTCTTACATTAATGTGGAGAAAGTGCCAATAATATATCAGTTTTACTTTGAAGTTCATAAATCTTTATGTGAAAAAAATCACTGAAGCAGTACTGCAGGGATATTACATTCTGAGCTACTGTTAATAACTTGTGTGGAATATTGGAATATTTGACAAATATAGCATATCAAATCCATAATCACTGCCAGAGGGACTGTCAAGAGTGTATTCCTCCATCAATCTAATAAAGTTGACCATAAAAGGCTAAATTCATAAAATATCACAAAACTCACTTTCCAGACCTCTAAAAATATTTTAAAACAATTTAGTAGTTTGTTTTCAATGTAAAGTGATAAAATATTCATCTGATCTTTGGAAACTTTATTTAAGATGATAAGATTTAATACAAACTAGAATCCATAAGTTAGAAACATGTCTTCTACAGAAAACTCTGAAAAATAATGCAAATTGATAGATATGAACATAAAAGCAATCTATGTCCTGGAAGACAAGTGTAATGTCTTTTGTCCAAAGAAAAAATTCTGATGAATAAAAAAAAGTTATTTTTTGATGGTAGCAATTATTTTAAATCTCCTACTCTCCTTTGGTGTTTTGCTACTTAAAAAAAGGTATTTAGAAACAAATTTAATAGTAATCCCAACTATTCTGCTTTAAAAATTCTGACTTAAATTGTGGCAATTTTAATGTTCTTTTTTAGTACTCTGGTTTTTCTTTTTTATACAAAATATGTTTGTAATTATTGTCATCTCTATATTCCTCTATCCTTTTCTTTCTCTGACATTCTCCAATCTGGATATTTATTTTTGACAGTTGATCTTTTAAGTGAAAGGTTTTAAACTGAATCATTTAAACTGAAGCTTGTAATTTGCTATCATTTGATTCACTTTAATCGCAATTGTACATGGTTCACACTAATCCCATCCTTACAGATCTGACCTGTTTTTCCCTCAGATATCTTATGAATGTTGTATTTTTGACTGTCCACAAGTGAAAAAAAGAAAGGAAAAGTGACTTCCCAGTGCCTCTTCTCATGTTTCCACCCATTATTGTTTCTGCCTTCAAGCAGGCAAATCAGGAAAAAAACTTTTATGTATAGTCTTTATTTCCAATCTGATGCAAGAAGTCATCTTCACCTCTCATGTTTTTCAATACTAGCTGAATGACCTTAAATAAAATAAACCCATTTTACCTATCAGTGTCCTCATTTGCAAATGGAGGGTGAGAATAATCAACTTATTTAATAAGATCGTAGTGAATATTAAATGAGAGAATTCATGTAAAGGGCTATGCACAGATGCAAGAAGAAATTTTTCTCAATGATAATTGGGGGAAGTTCTTCCTTGTTCTTAAGTAGCTTTTCCCTCACTGTTCTGGCCTTGAACAAGATACTATTTGACCATTGCTTCTGACAGCTGTCTTCTCACTATAAACTCTGGCTGATAGCATTATAGATAGGAGATAGAAAGATGGGAAGAACATTCTATTAAATAAATATATATTTGTTCATTTTGAGCTGAGGTTTTCATTGATTTCAAATAAACACATCTTAACTAACAGGATTTGGTGAGGTATAGAACTTTAGTGGAGCGTAAGTGCCATGGGCTATAGATATAGAGGTCAAGTCAAATGTAAATTCTATTGGTACCTGTACTACTGTAAAGTCTTGAGAATACCAGGAAGGCAGGACAGCTAATCTTGCTTACTGGATCTGGCCCTATGAGTCTTAGGAACACATTGAAATGCTAAGAAAACAATAAAATCAGGAATGCAATAATATAAGATTATATTATTTTACTAAATGTAGTTGTTTAAGAAAGAAGAAAAAAGTTTATCCTGAGTAAAATACAAGTGACCATGGCCCAGGAATGTGGATTCAAGCTACCCTGAATGACATGTTCTTCCCTGGAAGAGGGTACATGGACTTTCATAGCCACAGAACAAAGAAGGTCATTAATCAATACCTTTATCAGAAACACTTTGGGGCATTACATAGACAGGTTATAGAAAGCAGGGAAATCTTTGGCATTCCTAGCTTTAGGGTTGGAGGAGGCTAGAGGTCTACTTAGCTTAGTATTTCACTTTAAGAGTGAAATAATTGTAACAATGTTGGGTCAGACACAGAGGTTGAAAGTGACTACTAAAGCAACTAAGATAGCCCAAAATTTTGACTGTAAATCTGAAACATTCCATCTGTCCATTTTGAAGATGTTCTACTCAAACAAGGTCTACACTGCAGGATCTTTAATATAGGTCTCCAGATAACTTTAACTTCATAAGTCTGAATCTAATACACTCTATGGTTCTGAGAGCTATTGGTAGAACTGGGGAGAAAGTATCTGGGGCTGGTTTCTACTTATTCTTATAAATGAGAAAGCTTTATTGCTAGAATTATGTATAGATAGAAAAATGAACAGAGGATTTGGGTCACATATAGCAAGAGGGAATTATTGTTGTAATTTTAGTGCATGAAGCTCTACATTTAAATTTTATCCATCGCTATAGAGAAATTGACATCATCTTCAAAGAATAAATGTTACCTAATTTAAAAATAATTAAATGCTAGAAGGTGGGAAGAAAATTCTTGAATACATTTTTGTAATATCTCGATTACAAAAATGAAAAAAAATTTAAATTATGCAGTGCTTAAAATCTGTGTACTTTGGGCTGGGGATGTAGCTCAGTGGGGTAGAAAGCCTGGTAGCATATGTGAGGCCATGGATTGGCTCCCTAGCACAATAAATAAATAAATAAATAAATAAATAAATAAATAAATAAATAAATAAATAAATAAATAAATAATCTGTAGCCCTTTAAAAATATATTAAATATCTATTAAGTAACATAACTTTCAGGCAGTGTAGAAAGGGAAGAGTCATATTTCTATCATTGCCTGTTGGCTTGAAGTTTTGTATCCTATAGAGTTCCTCAATGAATGAAGTTCAAACAATATAAATCGGTGGCATGAATAAATAAAAAGGATTAATCTGAGTAATGCCTAGAAAACTAGATGTTGTACTATTTATTTATTTATTATTTTGCAGTACTGGGGATTGAACTCAGAGGCATTCTACCTCCAAGCTATACCCTCAGCCCTATTTTTTATTCTTTATTTTGAAACAGGGTCTCACTAAGTTGTGGAGTGCCTCACTAGGTAGCTGAGGCTGGCTGCGAACCCGGATTCTCCGGTCTCAGCCTCCCAAATGCTGGGATTACAAGCGTGTGCCACCACGCCCGGCTTGTTGGACTATTTAAAAATGACAATTTTTATATTGTTTACTTGAAAGAGAAAGATTATATAGATTTTATAAGATTATAGCCTTTATTTTTTTTGCGGTACTGGGGATTGAACTCAGGGGCATTCTACCTCCGAGCTATACTCCCAGCCCTATTTTTTATTCTTTATTTTGAAACAGGGTCTCACTAAGTTGCGGAGTGCCTCACTAGGTAGCTGAGGCTGGCCTTGAACCTGGATCCTCTGGTCTCAGCCTCCCAAATGCTGGGATTACAAGCATGCGCCACCACGCCTGGCTATAGCCTTTATTATTGATACCGTGTTTCACCATGATACCTTGCCTCACATAACAGGACCAATATTTACTCTCTTGTTAGATAGCTGTGACCCCATTATTTACCCTTGTGCTTTATCTTAGATAACACAATATCCTCATCGAATGTCCATTTGAGGAAAGACCTGGATGATTATGGTCATTAGTGCAGCTTACATTCTAAGCTACTTTAGTTGTTGTCTGTAGCTCCTGGCTCCAGACCTCTCCCTGTCATGGACTTGTTCTTGCTTTTGGCTATTGATTCTTCGTATCTCTGACCCTTTGAGCCCGGGGACTTGCTCTCAGACTTGCTTCTCAGCATTTCTGGTTCTTGATATCACTTTCAGGTGATTCAATAATTCACAACTTTATTTTGACCAGAAGTCAGGGAATCTGTAACTTCCCCAAGAACAGTTGTTTCCAAAATTTGTTAAAAGCCCAAGCTCCAACTTCCAGAGCATGGTGGCAGCCAGGGAAGATGGGGGGGCTGGCTGGTGGCAGTGAGGGAGAGTGGCTGGATTTCCTGCGGACCAGCAGTGTGGTTCTCCCAGCGCTGCCTCCAAGTCTTGCCCAAGCACTATTCTTCACTTGACCAGAAGGCTGACAATTGCATTTTTTTGCACTCTCTGGGCTGGATATGTTGGACTCCTTACAGACGGTGAACAAAGATTATATGATACAATGGATTTACTCCCCACAGATCCTTCCCACAGAATACAATGAGATCAAATTTAAATTGCTGTGGTTTCTGAGGCTCTTCATACCTGCAGATTCCATTCAATCTATCAAAGAATCCTGGTACAGCTCATCCCTATGATAGTGGCTATATAGCCCTGACCTACACTGGCCTTTCATGCTTTGTTTAGTTATTCTTAGAGACAACTTGAGCTGAGTAAATAATGATTTACTTCAAATAAAAGTTTTAATTCAAATAAAATTTACTCTCTCAAGCTGGAAGATCTCTCCCTTCAGCTGGGAGGTGGGAATATTTGTGCAGTAACTGAAGGCAGTGAAAATGACATGCACTTTGTATACTGTGCTGCTTCTGTATTTGCTATCTGCTCAACAACTAGTCAAGAAAGCCACCAAATAAACTAGAAAAAGTATGTCCTATGACAGGGGGCTGGCACTGGGAGCTGGACTTGTATTTCATGGAGGGTCTATTTTTGTGGCATTGGATCACTATGTCTGATGGGTAAACTAGGGAAAGTTTTTTTTTTTTTCCCATTAAAATAATTGAACAGTATCAAGAGGTGGTATATAATGAGGCAACAAAATGGTTACTATGGAAGACCCAAAAAACCTGTAGATACCTGTTATTCATTTTGGATGGGAGCAACTCTAAAGCTTGTGAAAATTTTCCAGTACACTAACTTTGAGAAAAATAGAAATTACATTTTATCAACTCAAGATCACTTAGTAGGGGGATTTGCCAAATGGCTAGTCACCCAGTTGCTTTGCATGCATACTTTGGGATCTGTGGCCTGTGGCTAATGGAGGAAAGTGGAATTTGTAAAGTTCACCCTGCTCTGAATGTAAGCACCTTTGAGATCTCCATCAAAGCTGGAAAACCAAGGACTCTCAACAGTACTCAGAGGATGTAATTTCTCCACATGACTGACGTTAATTGTGGTAGGGGGTGGCGGGGTTGTAGCATAACTGTAGCTGGAAGTTAAAAGCCATGTGTAACCAAGTGTGATCTTTTCTTAAGGGGTAGAGTTTTATAATCAAAGTTCATACTGCTATCACTTTGGGATATGGTCTTGAGCCAGTAACCTTTGTACTAGGTTTCAAGAAAATTTTTGTTAAAGTTTGAATGACAGTGAATTTTGTCGTGGTTCTTAACTGTTTATACTGTATTTTTAAGTTCTTTAAGGCAAATTAACTGTATGTATGTAGATTATTATTTTATTCTTAGTAAAAATTGTATCTTATAAAATGAACATAAATCTTCAAAACAAGTTTACACTTCGGATAGCAATGATAATCTATAGGTGAGTACTTGGTGATTCATTTAAAAAATTTGACTACTGATAGTAAAAAATTGCTTTAATGAATTAAGTATCTGGGATTATTCTTTAAAAATAGATAATCCCATATTTTTTTAAAAGAAGAATGGTTTCTTTTAAGTAAAGTGTGCCAATTAAACATGTGTGGCCTATATAAATAATGTCATAGTAAGATTAAATAGGCTTAACTAATATGATAGTTTTCTAAAGGGAAAAATGTTTTAAGAAGATTATTATGAACTGAGAGAAGAGTAATTTAACTGGATGTGATTATGAATGACTAAGTTTTGTGCTGTATGGATCTTTATGTAGTCATTGCTCAAATGAATACCATTAGGTTTTATTTTAATATCAAATCATTAGTTACCTTTGGGTGGGCAGGGGAGAAAACAATCTTATCTAGAAGAAAAGGCATTTAGTGTTTTTGTTCATTTTTTTGAGAGTTGTGATACTGTAAATTATACTAGCACTTTTATCACTTAGTCAGTTTTAGCCCTTTGGATTTTTGTTTATTTATTTATTTATTTTAGTTTGTGGCTACCAGTATGTTATTAGCTGCTCTAATAGCAAAGTATGAGATTGAACATCCATAATCCAAAGATCTGAAATCTAAAATGCTCCAAACATGGAAAACAAACATGCAACAAACATGGAAAGTTATATACCTGACCTTAAGTGACTGGTCACAGTCAAAATGCAGGCATACTAAAAATAATGTGTACGCTATCTATGAAACATAAATTCTTTTGTATTTAGACTTGATTTCCATCTATAAGATATTATGTATATGCAAATATTCTAAAATCTGAAAAAAAAATCTAAAATCTGAAATACTTCTGGTCCCCAACCTGGATAAGGGATACTCAACCTGTAATAATTTTCTTTTTTTTTCTTTTTTTTTTTTTTTTTACAAATTAAGTAAAAATTTAAATAAAAAAAAAAAAAAAAAAAAAAAAAAAAAAAAAAAAAGCCTAAGCTCCTATAGCTAACATTTGATTCTTATTAATTTAAAAATGGTAATATTTTTATTGATGAGAACTTAGTTTAAGCGAGACTGGTGACATAGATAAAAAGTGTTTATAATTATGTGTCATAAATAGAAAAAAATTTGGTCATTATATTATGTATAAAAATTCCCAAGAACTGTGCATCAGGTTATAATTTGCCATGTTAGTATTCAGAGAATATAAATAAGAAGCACTGACTGCTTTTGAGTGATATTCTCTGCACCCCCCCCCCAAAAAAATAAGGGTGATATTTGATTAAACCAATGAATTTCACTGCACATGGGTAAGAGATATGAAATTGCAGGATATAGTTATACAACTATGCAAGTCAAAGAATGCAGTTTGAATATGATGAATATTGGTCACATGGATAAATAAGGAGGCGCTAGGAATAAAACCAACAGGGATTAGATTTGATATCATCTGTCTTAATCTTGACTGGGACTTTGCTTTAGTTAAAAATAGTCTGGAAGCCGGGCGTGGTGGCGCACGCTTGTAATCCCAGCATTCGGGAGGCTGAGACCGGAGGATCCGGGTTCGCGGCCAGCCTCAGCTACCTAGTGAGGCACTCCACAACTCAGTGAGACTCTGTTTCAAGATAAAGAATAAAAAGGGGCTGGGGGTGTAGCTCGGAGGTAGAATGCCCCTGAGTTCAATCCCCAGTACCGCAAATAAATAAATAAATAAATAAATAAAATAAAAATAAAAATAGTCTGGAAAGTTTGTGTATAGAGGGTTCAACTCTGTCCTCTGTCTTTTTTTAAACCTATGCTTAACATAGTGTCAGATATTAAGCTTACAACTATTTGTTGAGTCATTGAACAAAGAGGATTATAAAATGAGGATCAAAAGAACCAATAGACTTATGAAGAAGTAGAACTGGTGAAAAAAAAAAAAAAGGCTGGTTTTCAGACTCCAATTTAGTGTCACATCTACTTGAACATTATGAGCTGCTTAGACTTAAAGCATGTCTTTGATAAAAAGACACATACATTGAAATTCTTGAAAATCGCATATACTTTTGTTACAAGGAGACAGGAAGCACTAGACAACAGGAAAATCATTTGACCTAATTCAAAACTTTAGTGCATTTTTTTCCACTTTCAAGGTTCTCTTTACAAGCTTTGCTCAACCATAGTCAGACTCCCTACAAAATGTGAAGTGCTTTTGTTAACTACATTCAAGGCTTTGCTACATGGAGTAAAGGTGTTTATTCCTTACCTTTTCTAGAGCTGAGCTAATGGTAATAATGTATTATTTTCTGCAAAGAAAAGAACTTTCAAAAACATCTGGATAGAGTAATTATTCAAATATTTATTATTAAAAATTCAGGAACATTAAATTGTCTAAGCTTTAAAAAAATTCTGCTAGAAACTGCATTCTCAGATGAATAGTTTCTAAATTCTTTTTCCCTTGAATTCTTGGCTTCCTTTTCTACATATAATGGATAAATTTTATGTGAGCCTTTTCAATTTTACTCTAAAAGGCAGACAAATAGCCAAATAGAATCAATTCAACCAGAATTGTACTCTTTTGCTCACATTCCAATTTGAAGAGGGAATGCTGTGTGAAGAAAGTGCATTTCCTATCAATTATTTTGGTAAACTAGTATGAATGTGTGCTGGGAACGAAAGTCATATAATATTAAACAAGCAGCCTATCTGCATGGTTATTAAATTTAAGTGCATACAGTCTTTATAACAATGCCTGGCTAGAGTTTGTACTCTGCATGGATTAAAAAACTGAAAATATAGACACAGTAGCAAAGTTACAGTTACGGTGGTAATATATGGTAATGAGAAGCCTGGGTTCTACGGAATAACTATGTATTTCTAAGTCTGTAATATATTAATCACATGAGAAAACATATTTTTCATTCTTTTTTACTTAATTCTGGACACACTGAACAGCAATTTACTGTCATATTATTTAGTTATTTTAATTATATATTTTTAATCTTTAGAAAATCATTAGGTCTGTAAACTCAATTCCCAGAAGAAAGAATACCTTGGCCTCAGTCATATTGATTGATAGCCACTAGTAGCTCCTTTCTTTCACTCTCATTAATGGGAACTCTGGGGAAGTGGTTCTCAAAGAATAGTAGCATAAGAAGTACATAGGGGGCTTCTTTAGGTGTAATATACCAGGCCCAGCCTCTGAGAATTTTATTCATAAGGACAAAATTAGCCCTAGTTGTGGTTTTTGGATAAGGTATTCCTATCATCTGGTATCATTAAAACAACACAGGACATTATTGTCATAATCTTTTTAGAGATGAGGCAATATAGAAGCCAGGAGAGGTTAAATTAAGTGATTTCAGGTAGCACAGCTAATTGCTTAAAAATTAAAATAGGCATGCTAAATGCAGCTGGCTTTATTTCAAAATTAGAAATTTAATGAAAAATTGAGGGATCTTGACAGACAGGGATTAACATGGATCGAATTTTATAAGTTCCCCTAAACAGTCTCTTATCCTTAAGTGGGACACTATATTTTTCATCTTTTTTATGTGGTACTGGAAATTGAACCCAGGGGCATTCTATCTCTGACATATATCCCCAGGACTATTTTTAAAAAATTATTTATTTATTTATTTATTGATTGATTTAGTGGTTCTGGGGATTGAATCCAGGGACATTCTATCTCTGAGCTATACCTCCTGTCCTATTTTTTATTCTTTATTTTGAAACAGGGTCTCACTAAGTTGCTGAGGATGGTTTTGAACCTATGATCCTCCTGTCTCAGCCTCCCAAGTACTGGGATTACAGGCATGAACCACCATGCTGGAGGGATACTATATCTTTATTCTTTGCTTTGTTCTTCAGTATACTGTACTTATGTGGAATCTCATTTTATATATTTCAATTCAATTCATTAAATATTTGCTATCTACAATATGGAAGGCACCACCCTGAAGTACAGTCTTATTTTGTTTTCTCTTTTTAGATTTTACTGGAAATTATTTTTCTTTGATTATAATTGGTCTTAAGAGCTCAGGACAAATGAGAGAATTTCAACTTACCAAATTTGATATTAAAAGTAAATGACTAATAATATTTCATACTTAATAATTTTTATTTCCAGATTAATTTATTAAATTAATTAGCAACTTAGGTGATTTAAACCTTAATGTATTGCATTATGAATTTTGATATGCATTTTTTCTTTTCAGTTGTGATATGCTTCTGTCAGTAAATCTTGAAGTATAGAACATTTATATCTAATTTTCTTTTTGTCATTATTTTCTAAATTTAGAGATAATATAAAATTCTAAAATAAAGTTTTGCTTGTGCACATATTAAAAAAAAACTACAACTGAATGTATTTTTCAGAAAAAAATTTGAATACAGAATCACAGCTAATCTAAAAGTGGGAATGATAGTATCAATTTTCTCCTGTAATACACATGCACTCACGCTGACACATACTCATACATTGCATTGCTAATGGCTCTAATGTATAAGCACTATAGTCATTTACTTGGAAGTTTTAATCACAGTAAGTAAATTAATATTTTTTAAATAATAATTAACATACTCGATACTAAATTCTTTGCACATGGAAATAAGGGAATACAGGAAAATTTATTATTTTCACAACAACCTTAATATAACCTTCATCTGAAAGATAGGAAAACTGAGACAAGAACTTTTCCAGGGTGACACAGTCTGTGAGGAACAAAACTAGTATTTGAGTGGAAGTCATTGGATTGTAGAATTTGCAGTTTTAACCACAGTGCTGTATAAGGCTGCAGGACCTTTGTAACTCTTAAATTACTCATGTAGAGGAATGAATAGTTAATTGGATAGAATATGTGTGTGCCTCAAGCTTAAAGCAGGATTGGATTTCAAGAAGGGTTTTACTATTCCTGTAGAGCATTTCTGTGTTATCACTCATGTTTTAAGGGCATTTGAACAAGAATTAATATAACCAACCAAAGGATAAATGAGTCCTTAATATCACAGCTTTCTCCTACCCGTTTCTTTTCTTTCTTTTTTTTTTTTTTTTTTTGTGGTACTGGGGATTGAACTCAGGGGCATTCTACCTCCGAGCTATACCCCCAGCCCTATTTTTTATTCTTTATTTTGAAACCGAGTCTCACTAAGTTGCGGAGTGCCTCACTAGGTAGCTGAGGCTGGCCGCGAACCCGGATCCTCCGGTCTCAGCCTCCCGAATGCTGGGATTACAAGC
>PVLC010027934.1:0-21347 GCA_004027655.1 Graphiurus murinus
TATGAGGATATTTGTACTTTCCATTGGGAACAGATGGACCATCAGTTTTACATGAAAATGAACTGAGGCATAGCAGCCAACACCATAGACTAGGAAGAAAAGAAATCCCAAAGAAGCAAGGGAGGTGACCGGCATCAGAACCACATTTATGGAGCACAGTTCTTTATCCTGTTTGTTTTTCCTTTCTTGAGAATTTGAAGTTGATTTTAATACACAGAACAGAAAAACCCTTTCCTTAAAAGTGATTCCTCATTTAAGCTCCAGTATGAACCTCACCTCCACACTGCTGCCTTCTCTGGCTAAAGAGAAGTGCTTTGTACATTCTATTAATACACTTATATTAATCAATATGTTTAATTTTACATTTACAATCTGCCTTCCCAGATGTATTCTGAACCCCTGACACATGGGTATCCTCATAAAAAAAATATGGGTGTGAAGGCAAAAGAATTATTTGAGGTCAGAATTCAAAAGTGGCAGAGCTAAGTTAATTAACCTTTTGAGCCTTCTTTTCCTCATCTGCCAAATGGAAATGATAATATTGTCTACTTATGAGCGTTCACGTGAAGAAGGATTAAGAGAATGAACAGAAAATAGAAAATGTTAACACAATCCTAGCCTCTCAATGAGGTTGATATATGATTTTTTTTTGTATTGTTCTCAGGTGTCTTATGCCAAGTGCCACTGAATGTGTATGACAAATCAAAATACTTGTAATTCACTGGGTGAATACCATTTTCCTGGTGGCTAACACTGCTATTAATTACACAGAACTCATTGAGAATAATGAGAATTATCTGTGTGAAACAAATTAAGAACATCCTATCCTAAAAGGTCTTCCACTGGTCCTATCTTAGTGGTCTGTCTTGTGTGTCAAGGATACTGAGCCCAGATTCCTCTCCCCAAATATCCAAAACATTAATGATATTCATCTTTTATCCCCAGGGTCCTGATTAGGTAAGCACTTACTAAGGCACTCATCTACCCACTCACACCTTACACTCTAGACTGCTCTGGAGAAGTCTGTGACTTTAAGCAAATTAGTCAGTTTTCACATCTCTAAAGGAGTAATAATAAACCTATTTCATAAGACTGTCATAAGAATTAAATATGGAAAATATGAATAAAATAAAAATAAATGGAAATATTCTTATACCTCCTTCTTAACTTCCTCAATCTTCTGATAGGCCATCTTGATTTAAAAAAATAGACTGATGGATTCAACTACAACAAAGAGTTAATAGCTAAAGTAATATTTTTTTTCCTCTTCTGGCTCTGCCTTTGTGGTTTACCTTTCCCCACAGCTGAGACTACTTAATCCCCACATGCCGGTACAGACCTGCTCCTAGCCCCTACAAGGGTCCTGCTTTCATGCCAGAGGGACTAAGACACCTCTCTCCCAATACGGGAGAGAGGTTTTCAGGAAAAAAATAAATCATGCACAAACCCACCCATCCATCCACTCATCCCATCATTTAGTAAACATTTAATGACTAGATAGCATGTGCCAGGCTCTAAGCTAAGTACTAGAGACATGAAGACAAAAAAAGTAAACTAAAATAAATAGTCATAATACATGGTCCATGCCCTCAAGTTGCTCATGATTTAGTGAGGAAGACAGAAACATAAACAGATCCCTGCACTGAGCCGTGATGAATGCAATACATGAGGCAGGAATGAGCAGCAGCAGGGGGATCGCTGGAACTGTTCCTGTGTCATAAAAAGAAAGAAGCAGCTCACAGTGTGTGCATCAAGCGCCAGCTTGGTTTCTGAACTTTCTAATGTTCCTGGTACCCCAGGGTCTCCAGGACAGGGGTCCTCACTTACTCTAGTCAGCTGGTTCCCCAGAGACCCAGGTTCTCTCCTCACTTTCAAGCCAATTATTAAGGGCCACACCATATTAGCAGGCCACCCTGTTATCCTTACTGCTCCCTGGGTTTCTGAAACTGCCTCCCCAGGTGACTCATTCTGCTGGACTCATGTCTGTGCTCTGCAGCATGATTGACTTACCTGGAATGACATGTATACTCCTCCTGCCAGATTAGAGCTTCTCTGAGCACCTCAAGTTATTTCTCCTCCATCCTCCCCAATACCTGATCTGTGTGCATACTAAGGTCTAAAACTACCTGTCAAGAAGGTTAAGTGAGCTGGGCATCCTGATGCATGCCTGTAATCCCAGTATTTGGGAAGTTAAGACAGGAGGATCATAGGTTCAAGGACAGCCTCAGCAATTTAGCAAGATACTCAGGAACCTAGTGAGATCCTGTTTCAAAGTAAAAATAAAAAGGGCTGAGAGTATAGCTTGGAGATAGAATGCTACTGGATTCAATATTCAGTGCAAAAAAATAATACCAAAAAACAAAAACAAAAGAAGTTTAAGTGGCACATCTGTCTTTAGTTGGAAGACAAAATCTCTTTGAGATTCTTTCTTAAGACTCTTAACATCCTTGTTAGAAAGAATTCAAGATCAATAATTACTTTACATTTGCTATGTCCCAGATACTGTGATAGATGTTGGGGATATAATGGTGAGTGGATGCATAGTTCAGAGGACTCTCTGCAGTTTTATCTGTGAACCAGACCCTAAAACAACTTTTCTCAAGCTGTGAACAATGCTAGATATGGAGGGAATGCTTTTCTATTGTCTCATGGTTAAAAAAAAAAAAAAAAAAAAAAAAAAAAAACAGGCTTGTTTGCAGAGGTCCCAATGTCTGAAGATAATAAAATTAAATAAGAGTCAATAATTGGGCAGATTTCTTTTCCCATCTTAATTCTCCCTTACAGTTTTTAAAGAAAACATACATTTGTTATATTTTTAAAAGTTTTAAGACCAGTTGTGATTAGAGCTAAAAATAAAAGTATCTACTATCTGGTAGGCATTATGTTACACACAATGGTGAATTAGAGACAGCTTCTTCCCTAAGTAGCACATAGTATACAGAGATAGCACGACATACAATTACCATAAAATATAAGTTTTAAAATGTACCATGCCCAAGTGACAAATTAAACCCCCAAAATAAGCTCAATATTTTATATAATTTGTTTTGTTTTGTTTGTACTAGGATTGAATCCAGGGACATTCTACCTGCAATCTACAACCCCAGTCCTTTTTATTTTTATTTTTTTTTAATTTGAAAATAGGGTCTTGATACCTTGTTGAGGCTGGCCTTGAATCTATGATCTTCCTGTCTCTGCCTCCCAAATCTTGGAATTACAGATGTGTGCCACCACACCCAGCCACACTTTGTACAGTTGGATTTGAATTATAGACACATAGTCACTCCCACCTAGATATTAAAATGACAATGTTCTGGACATATTTCAAAACAACACATTTTTCAAGAAAGATCCACTACAAGGCTTTCACATACCTGTTGGAAATGAGGAAGTTGTGTGGCTACACAATACTAGCTGCTATTTTTTGCTCCAAAGCTTATGCTGAGCATTGTGCTAAAATATGTACAAATAGTATTATGAAGAGTTATAATAACTGCCCTATAAACAGCATTATTATTATCCCCAGTCTTCAGATGATGAAACTGAGTTTCAGCGACAATATTTAACTTGCTAGATCAAGTGGCAGGGTATGATTAAACTGCAGTGTTATCCAAGCTCTGTCACTCCACACCCCAAAACTTTCTTGCTTCCCTATGTCACTTTAAATAAGCTTCTTTTTTATCTGAGTTTTGTCTTTGTTTAGTTTTTAGTTTGGTTTGTCTGGCTTGGGGTAGCATATTTGTAAGCCTTATACATTCACATTTATTACGTATTTACTCATGCCCATCCTCACCATTTACTATATTTATATTTACTATGCATCCACTCACCATTATATCCCTGTAGACACCCCTAGAGAACTTTAACCTTGTAAAACATCTCTTGCATCTTGTGATTTAAAACAGGGACTCAGCTGGCCATGGTGGTGTACACCTATAATCCCAGTCCTTGGGAGGCTGAGATAGGAGGATCGCAAGATTAAGGCCGTCTTTGGCAACTTAGTGAGACCCTATTTCAAAATTTAAAAAAAATAAATAAATAAAAAGAGATGAGGGTGTAGCTCAGTAGTAGAGTACCTCAGGATTCAGTCTCAAGTAACACACACACACACACACACACACACACACACACACACACATTCTCCCCCACCACACCACCACACACACACACTCACACACAAAGTTAAAAAAGCATGGTTCCATTTATCATAACATCTTCAACCGCTTATCTTTTTTCGTATATTATATCCAGAGGGAATATGTACTTGTACCAGCCACTCAGTCATTTGACCTCAGGGGGCACATAGTTTAGCAGTGGGCAAAAAGGATTTTTAAGCAAACATAAAATAAATGCAATGACTGAGCTATGAAGGAGGTGTAATGCAAACTCAGATGGATGGATGAGAATTCAAACTGACTTCATGGAAGAGGGGACCTGTATGGAATCCGGAAAAGTGAGCAGGGACAAGGTGAAGTTAGGACTATTAGAACATTTGAGATGGGAAGACAGTAATGTTTCTGCTTGAAATTAAAGGGTATCTCAGCCACATTTAGATTAACATCAATTCTCCTGACTCATTTAACAAACATTGAGCACAGGGTTAAGCTTGCTTTAGCTTTAAGCAGATCTGATTTCAAAATTGGTACCTTTGGAACCTTGATACCCTCGCCTTCGAAATGGGGTAACTCTACTGTGAGGAGTGAATGAGATAATGTGCAGCCACAGAGTTTAACAGTGGTATTACTCATGCTGTTATTGGCATGGCTGTACTATAGAGTGACACAGTAGATCTGTCCATTATCATCTGATTAGGGGCTTATATCATACATGGTTTCAAGCCATAAAATGCTATTGCAAAATCTGCCTCATGATCTCTGAGGGAGGATATGTATCAGTGCTTTTTATATTATGCACCATAATTCTCCTGTGATCAGGTCAGACACATCTATGAACAACACGTATGAAGAAAGCAGCGACTGACACCCATTTTCTCTTTGTTTTCTAAGAATGGTAATGGCTTTAGCTTCCTTCCTTCCTCTCAGTGAGCTTGAGCAGAACCAAAACAGAATTTATTTCATTGTACTGCCAACACTTCATTTAATTTCCCTGAAATAATTCTCTGGGTATATCCTTGGCTGTTTCTTATTTGTCAGCCCTTTCCCAGTGCAGCTTAGGAGATCTTAAAGGAGAGATGCTGAATCAATATTTTAGCTTTATGTGGGCCCTGAAAAAGCCCTGAATACACAGCAGTGAGCTTCAGGGGTCCAAAGCTGTCTTGAAAGCCGCCCTGTCCAATTGGGTTAACTCCTGACCTAGAAGTAAGTCCTGCACACAAAACCCATTTCCTTGTGTTTTGCCCAGGGCCTAGAAGAGTCCCAGACACCGTACTTTCAGAAGATGTGAAACAGACAGCCACTGCCATTAGCATCGTACTTCAGGGAGACCTGGAATTGCCTTTTTAGACACCAGTTGTGAAGTTGGAATAAGTAGCATGAGGTCTCTCCAGTATAGCTCATCTTTGCAACCATAAGCAAGTTGTAGACTTCCATGGTCTTTATTTTCTCTTAAAAAAATGGGTTGATGTAAATAGTTAGTCTCCAAAGTTATTTCCACTTCTAGGCTATTTAGGAAAACCTTGTTCAGTATTTTAATAGCAGGACATTCATTTTAATCATTAAATCATTTAGTCAACATTTATTGCAAACCTATTCATGCTGGGCACACTCTATGTGCAGAAATAAAAGCTATTTTCTGAAAATTGTACTGTTTTGTGGTCTTTTCACTGTTAGGGTCTCTATCCCTCTTGCTCTCTTGCAAAAGACATAACACAAGCACATCATTGCACATGTGTCTTAATAAAAGGCAAGAGAGTTACTCCTTCTCCCCTCCTCAGCACAGTTCAGGATTGGAGACTTGTACATAGAAATGAGCACTGCATTTAAAGGCTCATGAAGAAAACTGAATAAATATGTTTAGATAAGTGCAACTTAAAGAAAATCATTGAGATACTAACAAGATTGGTCCACAGAAAGAACTAGGCATGGATGGCCAAGAAAGACAATAATTGGGAGAAGGGAGTAAAAATTTGCATATATACTTCAAATAATGGTAGGACTTTGGTATAGAAGAAAGTTTAAATATGTCCTAGATGGTTCCATGAAATAAAATTATGATCAATGACTGGAAGTTGAAGGGAAATAGGTTTAGGCTCCCTATTAAAAAAATTTACAAAATGAATATAAAACAGAATAGATTGTATGAAAGTAATGAATTCTGTCACAAGTATTGAAACCATGACTAGACAAAATAAGAAGAGTGTATTTAATTGTGGTGAATACCTAGATGGACTATGTGTTCGATGGGCGAATGAAGAAATGGCTAGAAGAATCAATGTATCCCAGGCCCAAATATATATTTAATCCTTGCCTCAGAGGCTGGAAAATTATCTATAAAATTTATTGTATTATGAGAATCTATAATTTTATGGATCTATGGTTGGATTGGAAGTTTGTGGGCTGAATGGAGTGATTTAAAGAGCATAGAGGAGTTTCCCATCATAAAAAATTTTTCCCACAGCTTGAAATTGTAATGAACCTTACTTTTGAAATATACAGAATGGGAAATAATAATTAAATCATACAATATATTTGTAAGGATTTAAAAAAGATAATATGTAAGAAATGCCTAATGCCATAAGATTAAATGAGTTACTTTATGCAAAATTTTTAGAGAAGTACTTGGTAGGTATTCATTGTGGGTTTGGACAATAAAATGTGTTACTTTTATAGCCTAGAATCCATTTTCTTTGTTCTTTTTTTCTTTTTTAGCACTAGGGATGGAACCCAGGAGCATTCTAGCCCTGGGCTATATCTCCAGTCATATTTTATTTTCATTTTGAAACAGGGTTTCACTGAGTTGTTGAGGGTCTTTCTAATTTGCTGAGGCTGGATGTGAACTTGTGATCTGTCTGTCTCAGCCTCCCAAGTACTGGAATTACAGGCACATGCCACGATGCCTGGCTAGACTCTACTTTTGACAAAGGACGTCTTAAACAAACTCTAGAGGATGATGCTGGTTGGGTAAGGAGCAAAATCTTGAAAGCTTTAAGTGATTGGACTTGAACTACCTATCTGAACACTTCCAGATAAAAGAAGCATCCATGGCAGATCCAAATAAAAACTTCAGGAGCCTAGACTTGGATGAGAACAAATAAGAAATAAAATAAATAAAGATAAGTTTGAAAGCCATTTAAAATTATTTTCTTGGTGTGTAGACTGAGTGGGCTATGCTAAGAAATACATTTGTTGATTGTACTTAAAGAATGTCTCTCAAATCTCTTTGAGATGCCACTCCCATTAAGACAGAAATAAATAACTCAAATGAAAGCAGTAAAGCAAGAGTTAGCCAGCAAGAGCAGGTGTAATAAAAACTAAGACAGAAACCTGAGGTAAGCTCCTAGGGATTAAGGTATAGCTATGGATGCTATAAACTTGTCCCTTGCAGAAGAAGGAAAGGGGAAGAACACTAGCTCAAACTACTGTTAAATACTCCATTCTGCATCCCTTGCCTTCCTTAGTCCATCCTCCACAGCAGATTGGTCTTCCAGGAAATGAAAATGATTACACTTCCTTAAAGACTTCAGCAAGATACCTATGGCCGTAAAATATAGTAGAAGTGCCTCAACTTGGACCAGCCCATTTCCACCTCCTTGACTTCATGCCCTCCCTCTTTACTGTGTGTACCTGGTCCTTCTCTCATGTGGAGTGCTCCATCATCACTAGACCCTTCCATTTCACTGCCTTTACATGTACCATTCTCTCCACCCACAACCTTTTTCCTACCCCACAAATCTCCCTCCTCATTGCCCCACACAAATACATTTTCTTCCTAAAACCCTTCTTCCCTTACCCTTTCACTTACCCCCATAGGAAGCCTTTCTCCAATACCTCCATCACACAAACCCAAGCCTCAATCTCATCAGACTTCATTTTTCCCTGAGCATTTTTTTCACTTCTTAAAAGTTTTTACAAAGAGTAAAGTCAGAGTCTCATCTCCAGGTAGATAATGAAATTCTCAGACATGAATTATATTCCAAGTTCTTAGTAACTGTCTGGAACCTAGTGAGCACACTAGTAATTTTTGTTAAATTAGTGACTAGTCAACTATTTAACTTGAACTCATTGGAAGCAAAGCTCTTTATAAACAAAATATGATTGCCTGAATATCTGCTATATTTCACAATCTCTCTTATTTGTTCCTTCCTCTCTCTCTCTCTCTCTCTCTCTCTCTCTCTCTCTCTCTCTCTCTCTCTCTCTCTCCCTCTCTCCCTTTTTGCATTCTTTGTACATTTATTTCAACCACACCAGATACTTATTCATCTCTTTTTATTTAATTTCTCCCTCCATAGATCTGATGTGCATGGACATCCCAGCCACAGAGCTTCATATTCATAAATATCTGCCGGATGGTTTTACTATTCTGATGCCTCCAAAATTTTAATGGAAACTGTTTAAAAAGCCTGCTGGATAAGCTGCATCATTGGCTCACACTCAAACAGGACTAAGATGTGTCCATCAATAACAACTAGTATTGCATTAAAATATAGATTAAAACACATAAAAGTAAAATCAACTTCATTTAGACTTAATAAAATTTAATGCATCTTCAAGAGTGCAAAATATTTTCAAAGGTGGACACCTTCAGAAATAGCTTCTCTGGCAGGAAAATGACCCTCTGGGGGTTTGCTGTTGGGATACAGAATTGGTTAGTGACTTCATTCTCATCATTTCATGATTTAATGTGCTTAAAATGACAGCTTTATTTCTGGATGTTTCAAATGGGCAGCAGCATTTCCACAAAGGGAGGAAAAGGCACAGACACATCTCAGGCCTGAAGGAGCACTTGGGCCTGGAGCACATGGTGTCTTAATTGCAAGCTCAAGTTAATGAGAGAAGCAGGGCAGGCACTGGGGTTGGTGGAAGAAAGGGGCACTTGTGCACCATTCAGACCGGCCTCTCTCTCACCTCATTGGGAAGTGGAGCTGTTGTTGGCTTCCTTTAGCACAGGGCCCGGATGAACCGACATGTGGATTCCCTATTAACTGTTGCTGCCCGTGATTTCTGTGATTTAAGAGAGGAGCTGACTATGTTTTTCACCACATTAATAGCAATGAAACATGTGATGAAGTGTCATGCTCTTTCCAGGCCAGCTGCACTCTAGCCAGATCTTGCAGACTGAGAGCCCCACTTAACTTGGTGTTACTCAAAAAATTTCCCTCCTTATAGATGGTGAGTATTGCATGGCCAGCAGCTCTTGGCTGACCTGTAGCACAGAGTCATAGTCATGACCACCCTGGTGCCTAGGCAGAGAGATAAGTGCAGACGTCACAAGCCAATAGGTGGATCATCCAGAAAGATAGAAGAGCTATTGCACTTCCTCGCCTCACTGACTTTATTCTTAATGTGAGTTTGTTCAGGAAGCTCTGTAGATATGATAGTTTCTTTATATCACTCCTGAGGGTTTAGAAGAATATGGTTGCAGTTTTTATAAGAATCTGAGGTTTGTATTAGATATGCCCATAGCAGACTCATGCATAACAATATTAGTCCAGTGAAAAAAAGAAGACAAGAGATCATAAAGAAAAGTTGCACATAATTCCCAGTGATTTTCTTATGCTTCTTTTTATTTCTGGTGAATAACCATTCCATAGGACACCTGGATATTACTGCAAATAATCCCTGTGTGAGGTTTCTTTTCTATTCCTCTTATTTTTCTTTTGTTTTAAAGATGTGAGCATTTATGTGCATGCATATGTGTATGTAAATGTATGCACACAAGTAGACATGCCCTTGTGTGTTTGAGTATTTCTTTACTGGTGACGAGAACCTCAAGATCTTTCCAAATATTCATATCACTTTCTTCTGAGAGGTGGAATTACACTGTGGCATCTTCAATTTCAGTACCCATGGCTTGGGTCTAACTATGAGCACCACTCAGAAATTCAACTTTTATCACCCAGAGACTATATCACTGCTGTGTCATACTTGTTACTATAAAACCTGAATAAAAAAAGGAGTTTATGACCTATTCTTTAATATTGTTTGCAATTTGGGTTCAATTAATGTAAAAAGTAAGGATAGCATTTCTAGAGAAAGTTGGTATTAGTTTCTTGGGTTACTCTAGTAAAATACCACATGCTGGCTTGCTTAAACAATATAAATTAATTTTCTTTTTCTGTATCTCCAAGGGTAAGTGCTGGCAGCTTTTGGTTTTCCTGAGGCCTCTCCTCTTGCTTCGCAAATGGTAAACTTCTCCCTGTCCTCACATGGCTTCTGTGTGTGTCCTTGGCACCCTCTCCTCTTCATACCAGGACTCCACTCATAGTGGATTGTATAGTCACACTCTAATCACCTCATTTTAATGTAATCATTTCTTTAAAGAATGTATCTCCAAATACAGTTTTTTGTTTTCAGAAGTACTGAAGGTCAGGACCCAACATATGAATTTAGGGGAGAAACAGTTGAGCCCATAACAGGGGTTTCTTCAGAGGAAATCACTACAAGCATCATCATTAAGATTTTACTCCACTTGGGGCTATTGGCTTCTGGTAATTCTGCATTTAATAATACTATGCTTCCTTAAGTAATTCTATCATTCTATGGATGCCCATGTTAGAGTACTAGTCACTGTCATCTGGGCATAATGGCAC
This sequence comes from Graphiurus murinus, assembly GCA_004027655.1. Lineage (NCBI taxonomy): Eukaryota > Metazoa > Chordata > Mammalia > Rodentia > Gliridae > Graphiurus > Graphiurus murinus. The sequence continues at coordinate 10,709 of PVLC010027934.1, forward strand.
ATGCCTGTAATCCCAGTACTTGGGAGGCTGAGATAGGATTGCAGGTTCAAGGACAGCTTCAGAAAGTAGTGAGACATGCATACCTCCTTGAATTTCTTGGAATATTTTATCACTGTAAGATACTTTCCTTCATTGTACTGCCTCAATCATAATAATACTAATTATTATTATTAATGGTATAATGATAAAAAAAACAAAAGCAAAGCTACTATTATTATTAAGTTAGAGGTACTTTCTCAAGCTTTGTGTTTATTATCCCAATTAATTCTAACAGCCCTATGTAATGTGCACTATCATAATTCCCATGAAGAAGATGAGAAAGCTTTAGCTCTTTTCAGAACCAAGTCCTCAATTGCTTACTTCTCCTTGGTCTTGAATCTGCCCAATGCTTGACAGTCCAGCCAATAGTTTTCTACTCTGCTTGATTAGGTGGCTCTGGTGCTGACCATAACAAGGTCTTACTCATGTTGGTTAAAAACCTTTGATTCTATTAACCCAACCCAATCCAGAATCTCCACATCCATGGATACCTGAATGACATATATGTGTCATCATTATCCCAGAACTGAGGCCCAGGGCAAGCACACTGTGCATCATTTCATTCTATCTCTCATATCCCCAAAATGTCCCCTCACTCAGAATTTAATTATTATAATGTATCTGTCTGTCACTCAATACTGTAGTAGCTATAAATCAGTGTTGGGCACCCCCAAAATACTAAATTTCAGTGAAGGTATGCTGTTTAATTATTATATCATCTATAGCTAGGAGAAAAAAGAATACAATGAAGCACGTTATGAATCTGGATGATTAGAAATATTTCCATTCTAGAAAGCCATAACCCTTACTATGTCCCACAGGCTTTCCCAGGTGCTTATATTGATTCATGTAGTTCTAGCAACAACCCAGTGGGATGTGGATTATTGTTACATCATGTTACAGATGAAGAAATCAAGGCACAATGAGGATGGAATCAGAGCAATGTGGCTACAGAGCTTGTGTGATTATCCCACTGGACTGGGCACAATCACTACTCATCTTTTCAGGAAGCTTCATGCTCAGCAAGAGATGGGAGAAACATTCTTGCATCAGAACTTGTAAGTTGTATTCCTGAATCTATCCAAGACCCTGGAAAATGTCTCTTAAACTCTCTGGAAAATACTGCTCTTCTGAGGTCACATAGTGTATGTGAGACATATTTGAGCAGCAGTGAACATTAGGGAGATATTAAAGGTAATGCTTGTTATTGTTATAAACACAGCAATATAATAATGAAAGTTATTGAGAATATTTCACTCTATCTTTAAAGAGCATCCGTGTGTGTGTGTGTGTGTGTGTGTGTGTGTGTGTGTGTGTGTATTTTACTGGGGATTGAACCCAGGGGGTTTGAACCTCTGAGCTACACCCCCACTTCTAATTATATTTTTATTTTGAAGTAGGGTCTCATTAAGTTACCCCCTGCTGGCCTCCAGCCTGAGATTCCCCTGTCTCAATCTCTCAAGTACTGAAATTACAGGCTTCTGTCAATGTACCTGACACATTTTCTTACTCTGAATAATATACACCACATATTTTTTCTGTAAATTGAATGTTTTATATTTAAATATCTACTCAAACTTCATCATAAGGAAAAATAATCTAATATCATTAAAATATATAGTGAATAAAAAGCAGTTTCTCACCTTACCACATAAAATCATCTTATATGCTACCAAAGGGAAATGCAGATCTACCTAATAGGATGCATTTATGGAAACTTTCTTATTTTATTTCTTTAATCTCTTCTTTATTTTTTGTTTTGAATTTTTCTTTTATATGCCTTTCTAATGAGTACAAACTATGTGAACAACAGCATTCTAGAAAACTAGACAGTTCAAAATAAAGTCCCTGTTTCTACAAAGATTATTTCCTAACCTAAAGGTTAGCATAATACAACATCAATTTTCTAAAGAAAAAAAAAATGTGGTAAAAACAGAGAGCATGGTGGATGTGGAGACAACTTCTCTATTACCTGAAGATCCATCCTTGATGATGTTTCTATATGTTTTGTACACTTTATGGTTTACAAATGGGAGAGTCTCTGGCAGGAAATGGGAGGAAGAAAAGGGTTTGGATTTTTTTCTTACCATCTCTTTCCTAAAAGGTCTTTGGACTGGAAAGCAGGCCTCAGTGTTTTATACTCAACACTCTTAAATTTTGGTGGCTAGGATTCTGACTAGAGGGGTGGAATCCTATTTTATATTTGGTGGTGAGGGAATTTCTCTCTTAGGCACTAACATTTTTCCTTTGAAGCAGAGCAAATTAAAAGACAAAAAATTAGATAAACACAGATATTTGGTAACCCACATCTCTCTTGGAGCCATCGAAGATCATTCAGGAAGATTCTGACCATTCAAATTAGACGTTGTTGTTTTCTGACCATTCAAATTAGATGTTGTTGTTCCTTCTGGATTCTTTGGATATAATCACCAGAGAAGAAATCTAAGAGAACCAAGGACAGTGAACTGGGAAACATGAAGGACAAAGAAGGAAAGGGACATTGGAGATGGGAGATGTAGTTGAATAGAAAAGCAGCTGAAGATGGTGTGAAAATGTAGAAAAGAAAATGAGGCACGTGTGTGTGTGTGTGTGTGTGCATGTGTGTGTGCCTGTGTGTGCGTGTGCGTGTGTGTGTGTGTGTGTGTGTGTGTGTGTGTTTTACTGGGAATTGAACTCAGGGACACTCTACCACTGATATATACCTCCAAACCCATATATACATACATATCACACATATATAATATTATATTATATATACATATATATTCTCTTCTTCTCCTCCTCCTCCTCCTCCTCCTCCTCCTCCTCCTCCTCTTCTTCTTCTTCACAAGATCTTGCTATGTTGCCCAGGTTGGTCTTGAACTTCCAATCCTCCTTTCTCAACATTCCAAGTAGTGAGATTACAGGCTTGTGCCACTATGCCCAGCAAAAAGAGGCACTTCTGAACTGAAGTACCAACCTTTCTGAGCTCAGAACTAAATCCTCAACTCAGGTTCCTGGAGACAAAAAAAGTCACCATATTTGATTATCTGTTTAATCCATACATGTTGCAACCCATTTGTTACCCTCGAATTAAGCTATATTCTTATTTTCAGTTTTCCAAGAAATGCTATTTGAAACTACAAAAATAATTTAAATATTTTGGAGCTAAATATACTTTCTCTCTAATTCCTTTTGCTTTAGTTTCTCTTTTTCCTTAATTTTTTATGGCTGGAAAAATATAATTAATTCAACATGGTTGCTTAAAGAAACATTTCCCAGGTCTTGCAAGGCATACTGTAGACATTTATTCAAAACTGAGTCTAGGGAATAAGAACCTCAAGTAAATAATTTATTACATTGGATGTAAATTCATCTAGATTGTTTTGCTTTTCTGAAGAATGCATATTAATGCTCTTAAACAGTGTGAAATATTTGTAGCACCTGATACTTCTGGAATATTTTAGCACTGCACAACTCTGTTTAGACAAACATGAATTGCAATTCAGCATCTCAGTGTATGACCCTGAAAATGTGCTCATTTGGCAAGATTTTTTTAAGCCTTGTGGGCTTTACCCAGAGCAGAGTAAATTGAACTTTCTAGAATGAAGGGGAAAATATACTTTTCATATTACTGTTATCAGAAATGTGGCATTGGGGAGCCCTTCACTTCAAAATGGGCCCTCACTCATTTGACCAATCATCTATGGTTTATTTGAAATTTTAAAATACATGTTTTGCTGAATTCTGATATGGCAAGAGCTCCTTATTTTCCTTAAATAACCACTTTGAAAGAATGAGCTTGCAATTTTAAAGCTAGTACTTATTATTTCAGACCACTCTAACATGACTCATAGATTGAAGGCTTGCCACTCACTCATTTTTGGCTAGCATGAACGTTACCTCTTGAAACTTTACAGAAATATTTACACATGCTATGTTAACTGTGGGGTCTTCTGAGGATTGACTGAAATTAAATAATTTATTCTTTTTTTAAAAAATGCTTGTATTCCTATAACTTAAAGCAAAAATAGAAATTATATTTATAGAATAAACTAGGGTTTACTTTAGAAACTGTGTAGCAGCAACAGCACCAAAAAACCCTCTTTGCTGCATTTCGCAATAAATAAAATATTGTTAACAAATGTGCCAGTGTTTCTCTGAGTAGTTTATATTTTATTTGAGAGTTGTCATATAAATAAGTAATCACAGAAAATGTGGATCTGCTTAGCTCAGACTTTAGAGCTTGAAGGGACCTTCAAATTATTTGTGTAAACTCTTCATTTTATTGACAAGAATGCCTAGAGCTTGAACAGAGAGAGTAAGTTAGCCAAGAATGGTTTCACCACTTCTGAATTCACACAGAGGCATCCAGGAGCGTCTCTCTTTTCTCCTTGCAGAGTTCCTCTGAAATTCAAGGAGGCTAACTGAAACGGAACAGTCTAGGAAAAATTATTGACAGAAACATCAGAGATCTGCAGTGACCAGTAAAGGAGAAGAAGTATCCAGGGTAATGTTCTAAGGAATCAGGGCCCAGTAATTACTGCTTCATATAATCTCACCAAACCTTAAGGAGACTCTACCATTGCAGTCACCTCCTGCACACATCTGCCTCTCTGCAGTATGTGGTTCGTCCACCATGTAACTTATGGATAGAACTTTGTGGAATGGTCACTGTGCAAAACTTTCAATTCATAGGAATATATGAGGGCTTAATCCCCCCCCTACACACACATATACCACCATGATCACCACCAATCATTAAGCCTGTTCTATCTTGCATACGGAGATAGTGAACAACCCACCCAAAAGAGTAACCCTCTCTGGTCCCACAGAAGATCTATTTGCTTACTAAAGTGGAGACCTAGGTACTTTCCTACTTCGAATCCCTCTTGAGAAATCTGCTTTTCAAATGCCTTAGCTAGATGGCCTTTGTTAACAACAACTCTGACTCTTTTAAGTTATAGGAACAAGAAGGAGAGTACCCATCCCTCCTCCTTTAAGCCAATTTGTCATAATTTTTTAAAGATTTGCCCAGTTGGCCAGATGTACAGGGCCCTCTGTGGCAATTATGAACAGTCACCTTTAAATTTATATCCAACAGCCATCTTTCATATTCCAATAATGATCAGTTCTACAGGACACATGTACTGTGTCATTTTCTTTTCTTTTCTATTTTTTTTTTTTTGTGGTACTGGGGATTGAATTCAGGAGCATTCTACCTCTGAGCTATACCCCAGCCCTATTTTTTATTATTTATTTTGAAACTGGGTCTCACTAAGTTGCAGAGTACCTCACTAGGTAGCTGAGACTGGCCGTGAACCCAGATCCTCCAGTCTCAGCCTCCCAAATGCTGGGATTACAAGCGTGCGCCACCACTCCTGGCTGTGTCATTTTCTTAAAGAAGACACTTTTTACCAAATTCATGCCCTTGAATATTTTTTAATGCTTGGATTGTGTTTTGACATTTTCATGTCTTCATTGGTGAATTCCAGCAAATCTCTTCTCCTTGAAATCATTGCCTGCCCCCAACACCTCTTTCAGAGAGCCATTTACTCATTGAAGGATTAGGGCAATTTTTATTGCTCTCAACAATAGAATAATGTGATGTCTTTCTTTGAACTATGAAGGCATCCATTATTCTTATGAATCTTCTCATAATGTTGAGAATTCAAGTTTGTTTAATTTAATTTAGTCCTTTGAGTCAGAGAATATTAACCCAGGAGCAATAAGTGTTTATAAAGTGCCAAACATGCAGCCAGGACACTGTGCCCTCCTCAATGACTATCATGTAGCTGCATTTTTCCAGTTTTTCCTTCCTCTCATCTTAGCTGAGGACTATGTCTGACACCTAACAGGCCTTCAAAGGTCAGTCATTGAATGATACAGGAAGTATATAAAATAGCATTGTGAAGGCCTGCCCTTAACCCAAGGGATCCAAAACAATACCCTCTCCACTTTCTTTTCTCCCCTTCCCCTTAGTATAGTGAGCCTCATGAGTGATCATTAATACCTAATCTTAACTTACTGCTTCTCTTCTCACTTCTACTCAGGCCTCCAATTTACTATTTACTACACTACTTACTTAAAGCACAGATCTCAACCATGTGAGTAAAGGCATTGAGAAAGAATCAAATGGGAGAGAAAACAATCCTAAGATATAATTTAGAATGTTGTCTAGGATACTTATTTGAAATAAGTGTAAAGTCCTGCAACATTACAGTTCCTGTTCACTCCTTTACTGTAGCTATTAATATCATCTATAAAGTTATAAGTGCCCCATCCCTAGTAGTCCTGCAGACATTCTGAGTAGCCAACAGTGCTGAACGGACTTTATTAATGACAATGATGGCTACCTCTAAACACATCCATACATAAAACTTTTAAGATCATCCTTGGAAAGAAATGTCTGCAATGTTCTTTGGTATTCCCTTTCTCTTGGTTATGTCACCAGGGGAGGAAAAGGGGCTTATCCACCCTTTCTATGTCTGCAATAAACTCGCCCACTGCAGATTCAGCCCTTTCCAGAGACTCTGCCCAAAATTATCTATTCTCCCTCTCACAGGGGGATGTAATTATCTTATTTATCACATTCTGACTCCGAGTAGCAGTGTAATTACTGACCCTTTTCCTCATCTTGAGTTCTGAAAAATCAGGAAATTGTTGAACAATGGTGGTCAAAATATCCATTTATGACCAATAACAACTAAGGAATAAGATTTAGCCTCAAGTGAGAGTAGGCTTCTTAATCTTAAACTTTAGTATAAGCTCAGACATACCCCTCCCCCTACCAAGCCCAGGTAGAGGCTGATAAGATTTTCAAAATGAGTGGACAGTGATAAGCCCTCGGGCCCTGTGGATGTTTGTTCCCAAGAGGAGTTGCTGAGTTGAACTTTATTCTTCACAAATGTACTAATCGGATTAGGCACTGGTCCTCCCCAGGGTACTGAGTGCATAACAGGGTGGAACAAAGCCAGGAGAACTTAGGGAAAATCTTTCCTAATATAAACCAGAGGTTAGGAAGAGGCAAAGTTTACTAAAAAAATTGACCAATGGCCAACCCTACTAACATACACTGAGTCTTTTTCTAACTTTATATTTTTCATCTAGAGTTACCGGGCCTATCCTCTGCTTGGTCTTCTTAGTCATTCCAAGAGCAGTCCTGTCATTTCTGCGGTAGATGCAGCCAAGGATAATGGTTTTGTTTCTCCTGCAATTATGTTTACTTCTGAACATTCCTAGCTAAATATACTTCTTGGTCAACCAGACCTTGCTGGCCAAACCTCTCACTGGAGTCTCTGTGGCATTTTCCCAGAGACTAGGTTATTCAGTAGTCTGACAGTTGATCCAGAATCAGGGTTGAGTCTAGCTGCTCTGACTCAGTGTGTGGAACCTTGCCCAGAGGAGCCATTAACTTGTTCAGAACCAGGTCGTCATTCTGTCTGCTACAATGGCACTAACTCCACTCCTCAGTTGAAACAGGCTGTGTGTGATGCCTCAGTTGACACACACCTACATCGTCTTCCTAGCACCATACTGCTAAGTTCCTGCAAACAGGTGAAATGAAGAAAAGTTCCCTGTCCCCTGGCATCTTTATCAATTATCAATGTGACCAGACTGTGTTCTTGTTAATTATCAGAGCTTCAGAGCTTCATTTCTATTTTACTATATTATAGTCTTTCTTTCTTTCTTTTTTTTTGGTACTGGTTATTGAACCCAGAGATATTCTCCCACCCAGCTATACCCCCAGCCTTATTTTATTTTATTGTTCAAGACAAGGTCACATCAAGTTGATGTGGGTATCATTAAGTTCTTGAGACTGGCCTCATATCTGCAATCCTCTTGTCTCACACTTCAAGTATTGATATTACAGGTATGCACCACCATACCCAGCTATCACATTATTTTTGAGGGCAGCAAAGGTCATCAGCTCTTCAATGTTTCCTTTTGACTTGAATATTTATTACATGGAAAATTTCACAGTGCATTCTGGAAGAAACATGAGTTTTATAGTAAAGAGCTTAGGAGTGAAGATCAGGTGTGTGTGTGTGTGTGTGTGTGTGTGTGTGTGTGTGTGTGTGTGCATGTGTATTTGGAGGGGCATATCCATTCACCTCTTTGAGTTTCAGCTTTCTCATAGGAAAATAAACACATAATAATTATCTCTTTGTTCACAATGAGACTTGAACAGAATTATAGAACTTAGCACACTATCTGGCATATGGTGGCATGAAAGTGGGTTGGACTAAATAAATTTGCATTGTAATCACCTACCACACAGCAAAAGAGGCAGCCTTGAGATCCGTCTTTTTGGTGTTTATGTGGCAAAAAGTTTTGACCAAGGAGATTGCCTTTCAAAGAATAGACTTTATTTTAATGTTTGTGTTTTAGTTTATTCTTTGTCTTCCCTGTTCACTAATCTTAATTCTTCTTTGATAACACTATCCTAAAAGGGTACTGTTGAATGACAGAAACAGATACAAACCATGTCCAGTAGAGTTTTTTAATAAAGGGAGTGAGAATTGTTTATCTTAAGAACCTACTATAGATAGTGTTCCCATCATCCAACTACAAAGTAGCAGAGCTCTAATTTGAACCCAGATATATCTGCTTCCAAAGTATTTACTATACAGAACCATTTGCTGGTCAACTTAGTGTCAAATACAAAATTGTATGGAAGACTCCTAAGTCAATTACAATTTTAAGTGTGCTAAAAATAAAATCTTCAATAACTTTTTTCAGGTAGTAAATACGGAGGTATATCAGTGAATAGAAAATGAATACAGCTTACTTCTTATTTCTACCTTCTCAATATTTATTCCAAGTTCTCTGTACCAACTCATCTCTCTCATTCTACAGTTGTATCCCTTTGCACATACAGTTGTATCATCCAAATTTTGCACACAGTAAGTACTTTATCTACCTACCTTCACTGCAAAATAAACAGTTTGAGAGTTGCTATTCACTTTGTTATAATTATATTTTTATCTCAGGGCCTACAACTGTGTCTAAGCTCAATAAAGGGTTGTTGAATGAGTAATTAAATCACACAATCAATGAACAGGGTGACTGGCCTGAATTTGAAAGTATTTGGGGAAATTAGGGAGGCATTATATGTTCATTACAGAGCACATAGCTCCAAGAGGTTTCACCTTGATAGTTCCCCTAACATCTTCTCCATCTCACACATGCACCTCCTATGAACCTTATATACCACGAACAACTCTATCAATATAGGGAACAAAATCGACTGGCATGGAAGCAAAATGTATTTGTTGAGTGGAATTTGAAGTAATTAGAAGTAGGAGAGGAAATTTTTAAATCACAGTCTCTATGGTCAACTGTATAGCTAATTTTACATCTAAGCAATAGATTATAAAGATTATTTAAGAAGATATTCATTCCACAATTATTATCGAGTGGCTGCTCTGTGCCAAGAGAGTACTAGACAATGAGATTATGAAAGGTAATATACTCACTAAGCTTTCTGAGCCTCAGTCTGCTCATCTTAAGATGAAGATTTTTTAAATTATATTTTCATAGAATTCATATAATTACTCAGAATAATGGTTGGCTTGTAGTCAGCATTTAGCAAATGTTGGCTTTGGTGAGGTGATGACAAAGAGATGGTGCTCACAAAGTTGGTGATGCTGGTGATTCAGCACCGTGTGAATACAGCTACATTATAATTCCAGGGTATGAAAAGCACCAGGAAACATCAGGAAAGGGGAATCAAAAAGCAACCACAGTGCAACAAGGAGAGTTATTGATTCTATGGAGGAATGGCAAAAGACGGTGGAACTGGTGGTGAGATTTTCACCATATGAAAGACAAACTTGATACTTAGAGAATTAGATGTAGTTTTGCAGGCATTTGAAGCCCTATTATTACTTATGGATCTCAATCTTAGTTATTATTTCTTAGTGGTAAGAAGTATCTTTTCTATAAATGAAAGTCGTAAGATCTGAGCTATCTCTTGAGGATAAATGTAAATACAGAGGTCCAAAACATAATTCCTCTCCCCCAATAAAATTTATTTACTTCCTCCAATATTTAAGAAGAGAATTTTAAAGCATTTCAATAAAATATGATAATTTGGTAGAGGATTGGATATATTTAAAACTTAATTTTTAATAGCTCACTTATCAAAAGGGATTATCTAATTATTTTCAAGGCACCTATCACTGGTATCTTTCTGCTTTGACAAATGCATTCATTTTTAGGCAAAACATATGTGCCAAGAAAATTACAGTGTCTGTCAAGTTCAGAGAAATGTAGAGTACACACTTTGCTATGAAAATCATAGAACATGAAATTCTAAGAATGTGTCCACTGTTCTAAACTGGAATTGGAAGTCTTCATGGAAAAAAATTTAAAGTATTAAAAATCAAATAGATACTGAATCAGAGGGCCCCACACTTTCTCTCTCTCTCTCTCTCTCTCTCTCTCTCTCTCTCTCTCTCTCTCTCTCTCTTACTCTTTTTAAAATATACCTTTACTGGTGCATTTTAATTATAGATCATGAGATTCAGAATGATGGGAAAATATATGCACACAGCATTTGGTATGTTCCCCTCCAGATCCCACCTTGCTTCTTCCCCTGCCCTGTACATGATATTGA
>PVLC010027935.1:0-21443 GCA_004027655.1 Graphiurus murinus
AAAAATACAAAAAAAAAAAAAAAGAAGAAGGGTAGATCCAGCTTCTCATTACTGGAAGGTGACACCAGTACTCTACCTGGAGACAGACAGCCATATTCTTGTAGGCTGAATGATAAAGGCAAATCTGATGTTATATATGGGTTTTATTTTTATTGGTTTTTTTGGTTTTTTGCGGTATTGGGGATTGAACTCAGCTGTGTTCTACCTTCGAGCTATACTCCCAGCCCTATTTTTTATCCTTTATTTTGAAACCAGGTCTCACTAAGTTGCGGAATGCCTCACTAGGTAGCTGAGGCTGGCCGCAAACCCGGATCCTCTGGTCTCAGCCTCCCAAATGCTGGGATTACAAGCGTGCACCACCACCCCGGCTCTATTGGTTTTTAATGATTTTTCTTGATTGTTGTTTTGTTTTCCCATAGGTCTAGTTGCTATACCTACATATAATTAGTATCTTTCTTTGTAATAACCCTTGACAAGATAGTTTCAACACGATTTTTTTGATAGTTTAAGAGTTATTTATTTGTTTAGCCTATGCCTGACTTTGTACTCTGGCTACCAAAACTATGATTTTTTTACAATCCTTGAGAAGTTTATAGTATAGTAAGGCAATTATTTGTTGTAGTAAGCTTTTCAGTTTTAATTTTTACATTTGTTTTGGCTTTTTATTAATAACATTTTTTTCTTTTTCAAAAATAATTGTGTTTTTTTCTTGATGGTATAGAGATTTCTAACTTCTTCTACTCTATAAACATGATGGATGAAATATAAAAAGACAATAAAAATGACATAGTAAGGTTCAAATGCAAGCTGAACATTTCTTGGACAGATTCAGAACACAAATGGAAAACATCAAATTGTCCTGAAGCTGTGTGGAATGTCTGTCTTTGGAATGTAGAAATTAACAAGGGGGGCTTGATTTTACATAGGAAAGAGACCAAAGTGCTCCACACAAGAATCAATTCAGGACTCACTGTATGAGACCAGTTTTTGGATGGAGAACCTCCCATTAATATGAAAAGAGGCCAAAATTCTCTTCCTAAATGTAGCCCATGAGGGCTTACACATCTAGGAACACAGGAGGATTCAGCATCCGAGTTAAGTCACCTTCTGACCTTGTATTTGGCTTTATACTACCTATGACATTATGTGGAACAGATCTTGCAGTTACCATAATTAAGTCTTCATTTATAACTGTGGGTCAGGTGGAAGGAAATAAGAACCTCTAAAACATAAAAGAATGAGAAGTTGGGTTCTGTGGTGCAAGCCTGTGTTCTCAGTATTTGGGAGGCCTAGGCAGGAAGATCACAGGTTTGAAGTCAGCCTTAGCAACTTAGTGAGACCTTCAGCAACTTAGTATAACCCTGTTTCAAAATATAAAACAAAAAAGGCTGGGGGTGTAGTTCGGAGTAGAATGCCTCTGATTTCAATACCAAGTACCAAAACAAACATAAAACAGAAAGGAATAAGAAAAAAAGAAGAGACAGAGAAAAAAATAGAGAAAATAAAAATAAAACACCACTTAAAGAGAACTAACCATTTCCAAGACACCCACATGCATTGACACCACTGTCCAAATAAGTAGGCAGCCAGAAGAGGATTTCCATTAACATCAGTTTTACTAAAGAATTTGAAAACTACCTTCAAGTTGGTGGGTTTAAGATATTCAAAAAATTTACAATTTCATAATCATATTAATTGAATCTATATAATCACTTTTCTTTCAAAAAGGTAAAAAATCATAAAAGAGAAAACAAGAAACATGAAAAGGTAGAAATAAAAATGGAAACCTTAAACTATAAGAATATCAAAAGCACTTAAGAATTTACATTCTATTATAAAATCATGAGTTACAAAGTAGAACCAAAACACTGACTTAAACAGAAGAAAAAAGTTTAAAAAGCTCTAAGAGAGATACATCCAATACTCTGGTTGCATTTGTGACTTTTGTTTTTTGTGGTTTATTTTTTTGGTTGTTATTCAGGTGTGTGTGTGTGTGTGTGTGTGTGTGTGTGTGTGTGTGTGTTACTGAAGATTGAATCCAGGCATATGACATTCTGTGCTGGGGACCAGCCCTCCAGGCAGTGGGGTTGGGGGTCCTTCAATAGGTGTGAATTGAGACGAGGTCGGGAGAATATGCTCACACCACATGCAGTGTAGAAGCATATCTGTTTATTGTTGTTAGTAGCTGTTTTTCATACAATCTTTTTTTGCAGTGAGGAATATGGAACAGGAATTTTTACAGTATTATTTTTCTAAAGGTTGAGTAGGTACATCTTTAACTAGAAAATCCATTTCCCACGACATTTAATGAGGTTAAGAAAACAGTAAAGGTTACAAAATACAATATGTATATAAAGATTCTTTTAGTACAAAGCAGTGTTAAAGGTTAAGGAATAGCCTCTATTCATTAGTTTAAATCTTTACTATTTGTTTAGCTCCTTTAAGCAGTGTTTTATCTTTTTCTCAGGCAGCTAGAGAGTTAATGTATGTGGTAAAATTCTAGGGAGACAAGGTGGAAGTGGACAAAGACTCTCTGTCTTAAAGCCTTCTTTACCCATAGATGTAATAGTAGACCTAAATCTCTTTGGCTTGTTTATTTTGTTTCTATACCTGTGTGCTGAGAGGGAACATAAGGCTGTTTAGTAACTAAGCTTGCAAAGCCTGTTTCCTGACTAATGTCTGTATGTGGTTAATGAATTTCTTATGGGTTGTCTCAAGGCACTGCTTTTTCAGCTAATATTGAGAAATCACAATTCGTCCATCCACCTTCTGTTTCTAAGAATTTTTCCTTTATAATTAATGTGAAAGCAAAACCCAAAGCACCCCAAATTTCCAGAATATAACAATGCAAAGTGGGATATGCCAAGCATTCCTTCTTTTGAAATCGACTGCATTGTAGGACTCTAGTGGACCGAGCCTTGCTCAAGATCTAGCTATTAAGGAGCTGTGGCAATTCTACCTCAAAGCTATATCCACAGCCTTTTTTATTTTTTTGTTTTGAAACAACCTCACTAGGTTGCTAAGAGTTTCACCAAGTTGCTGAGACTTGTCTCAAATTTGCAGTCCTCATGTCTCAGCCTTCCAAGCACTGGGATTACAGGTATGTATCTACATGCCTGGCTGTTGTTTCTATTTTAAAGTTGAAGAGTTACAAATAAAGAAAATGTTTTCTTTTCAAGCATGAACAGAAAAAATTTAAAATTCAAAATTTTTGTGTTGTTTTTATCAGAAATGATTATTTCCACTATCTTTTTGCTTTATTAGAAGAAGCATTAGCCTTCCCTCCCTTTGGAAAATCAAACAAAGTCCAAGGATTTAATTTGGGTTTCTGCAAGTTGAGCATTTTTCTTGAACTATATATTATTTTATGATTGTAGTAATACTTTTTTGTAAAATTATATTTAATTTTATCCAGATAGATTATTTGCTATTGTTGTTGGCCTCTTGAAATAACCCTTGAGGCTGACTACCAAAAACATAATGGGCCCTTTTCATGTGAATGCAAATTGACTTTGGTAAGTTTTCAGATGTGAAATTACAAAGAATATAATACAAATAATCTACTGTCATGTGTTTCCTATACTAGTAGAAATTTCACAAATCAGTTGTCCTGTGTCTAATATAGATCTTCCTGTTTTTACATTTCTAAAGTCTATGTCAAAGACTTAAATTATATAGTGACATAGTATGGTGTTTATATTTTCTTTGGAAAACTCCTGTATTATTTTACTATTTCCCTAAATTATTTCCTAATTTTTGCTGGAGGGTATTTATAAATTGTGCTGGATTAGGAGTTAACTATTTGACATTCGCTACTTTAAAGTATGCTTTAAAAGCATACTTTTAAATTCTGTGGCATCATTCCCACATATGCATTAAGCATTCAATGTCTTTAGCAGCTTCTATGCTATATATAGCTGGTTTTCCCCTTCAATAAGTTATGCAGACTTCATTTATATTTTCTTCATTCATACTGTTGCATATATATACCTCTCTCTCTCTCTCTCTCTCTCTCTCTCTTTCTCTCTCTCTCTCTCTCCATATATATATGGAGAGACTTGGTTTAGACTTGGTTCATATATTCACTTAATCATGCTTAATTTATTACTAATTTGATGGTCTCTCATCTATATTTTCTAAGGTCTGGGTGCTGTGGATTGTGTTAGAAACTGGCTGTGCTTCAAATACCCACATTAAGATGGATTTTTAAATGCCCTCATTCACAGACATTGACTTTAATCCTTGATTGAATATTATAGCTTTACTTCTTGTTCTGCTAGAAAGACTATGTCTACTGCTTTCTGATATAGATTTAGGAGCCATTGAGTCTCTGACAGTTCTGGTTCTGGGTAGATATATTTTTGTAGATAGTTTAGCTGTGTTTTTTTTTTTTTTCTATTTTTGCCCTAGTTTCTATTGCTTCCTCAGGCTTCCTTTTGCTTTAGTGTTTTTCTTTAAAATCATTGGTCTAACTGGTCCAAGACCCCAGAGCTTATTTTAGTTTATTTTTAATTCCTAAGAAGTCAAACTTAGATTCATAAGAAACCCAGTTTTCAAACTTAGATTCATAAGGAGCCCAGTTTTTATCTTTTTAAATCATTGAGTGTTGGGAATCTGTTATACATTATAATTGCAGCAATAACTAATGATATATCATATAATATTATTATCTGAACATTTAAATAAATGCCATGCAAATCAATATTTAAAATAGTTGATGTGAGAAATTAGCTTGCTTCTTGTTTATTAACTTATAATATGTCTGATCTAAGTTGAATTGACAGCACTATGCTAAGGGACAGAATATACTGAAATTGTTTCACTTATTTTAAATAAAATGCATAGTAGAGAAACCAAATTTGGACATTTAAAAAAATTCACAATGTTTATCATAAAATTTTATTCCAAATAAAGGTAAGTCATCCTATATTTTCAAAATTTTTCTTAATGTGAATCAGTAGTCACTTATAATAATTAATCCTGTAAAGTTTTAAATAAATTTAAATTGTGTTTTGGTGAAAAGAAATGAATCATGGATCAATAAATTTCCTATGTCTAAAGTTACTTTTGATTAAATTTTAAACATTTCTATGATGTTATAAGGTATTCAGTAATAGCTTTCATTTCATATACAATACTATGAATTTTAGGCAATTCAATAAAAATTAATGTTATGGTCTGAAAGTTGTTATAATCTCTGGAAACTCTATTCTTCTAGGCATCTGACTTTTACTGTTATTATTAGCCTATATGTCACTCAAAAACACAGTGAACTTTTTTCTCACATGCTAGTATTCGCATCATAAGAAATAGTCAAGATAGCCAGGCATGGTGGCACACATCTGTAATCCCAGTACTTGGGAGGCTGAGACAGGAGGATAGCAAGTTCGAGTCCAGCCTCAGCAACTTAGTAAGACCTTATTTCAAAATAAAATAGTGACTTCCAAGAAGATGGAGACTGAGGGACGTAGCACATCTCAGTGTGCTGACACTTAAAACTGAATTGCCATGCAGTGTCTTGAAAAGAGAAAAAAAAACAAAAACAAAAACAAAAACCAGCAAAACATTTGAACAAAGCAACAAAAAATTGAAAGGCAGCAGAAACAAAGCCAGAAGACAGAAGAGAGAACAGCAAAACACCCCTCATGCCTCCCCTGGGGAACAGCTGAGGCCACAGGGCTGTGGCAACTCCATCTTGCCTAACCACGCTGGGACTTCCGGCACTGCAGCCTCCATTGACCCCAGCAAAGAAATCAATGATTTCTGCAGAAAAGCAGCTAAATAAATAAATAAATAATAATCCAAAAACAAAAGTTGAAAAGCAGCAGAACCAGAACTAGAAAAAAAAAAAAAAAAAGCCAGAGGACTGTCTAAGCTCTCCATGCCTCCCAACTGAGGAATGGAGCGCAGTGGCCTTGGTGCTATCTTAGCCAGGCAGTGCCAGAGCTGGAGGCTGTGGACACCATGGCTTCCAGAGACTCCAGGAAGATACTGTGGATTGTCCTGAGGCCGGTGACTACAGACCATTAGTGAAAGCAGTGGGAAATTTGGTCCATGCTTGACAGAGGGCGGCTGGATCTGAACACTTTGGCTGCACGGAACCCATCTCTTCCAGCAGTGATCCATCATCAGTACTGAGTCAATTCAAGAGGATCAAAGACCTGGAAGTTAGACCAGAGATGGTGAAGCTACTAAAGGAGGGCATAGGTCCAACACTCCAACATATAGGCACAGGTAGAAACGACCTCAGCAAGACATCCAAAGTTCAGGAAATTAAAACAAGAGTTAATAAGTGGGATGACATTAAACTAAAAAGTTTCTGCACATAAAAGGAAACCATCAAGAGTCTAAAAAAGCCTCCCTAAAAAAGCCTCCAGAATGGGAGAAGATCATTACCAGCTATCTCTCTGATAGGATTAATATCTAGAATATATAGAGAACTTAAAAGACTTTACACTAGAAAAACAAATGACCCAATCAAGAAAAGGGCCACTAGATTGATAGACACTTCATAAAAGAAGAGATACAAATGGCCAATAGATGTATGAAAACATGTTCAACATCATTAGCAATCAGGGAGATGAAAATCAAAACGAGACTGAGATTCCATCTAACCCCAATCAGAATGGCAATCATCAAGAAATCAAATAACAATAAATGTTGTGGAGAATGTGGGGAAATAGGAACTCTTCTACACTGTTGGTGGGTTTGCAAACTAGTTCAACTGCTATGGAGATAAGTATGGAGAGACCTTAGAAAACTGGGAATGGATCAGTCATATGATCCAGCTATACCACTCCTGGGTATCTTTCCAAAGAGGTTGAAACCAGAGCACTACAGTAATATATGCATACCCATGTTCATAGCAGCACAATTCACAATAGCCAAATTATGGAACCAACCCAGGTGTCCTTCAATAGAGGAATGGATTACAAAACTATGAGAAATACACACAATGGAATTCTATTTAGCAATAAAGAAGAATAAAATAATGTCATTTACAAGAAAATTAAAGGACCTGGAGAATAATATGTTAAGTGAGATTAGCCTGTCATAGAAAGTGAAGGGGCATATGTTTTCTTTAATATGTGCAATCTAGGGAGTAACTGGGATACCAGAGGGATACCAGATAACAGAGGAACCTCAGTGGAGCCAGGGAGGTGGTCTAAAGGAAAGGGGAGGAGAAGACTGAGGCTCAGTTTTGGAAATACTAATATCGACTGTGTTACATATGTGAAGATCCCAATGTCGATCTCAGTCCTCTGTATAGGAGGGGGAGATAGAGAGGGGGGGGCGCCAGGTGGTGTGTGCAAGTATGTCAATGTCAACATGATTTACATTATGATATGAGATAATAATGCACCAATAAAAGCACATTAAAAAATAAAATAGGGTTGAGGTGTAGCTGAGAAGTAGAATGTCCCAGAATTCAATCCCCAATAGCCACAAATAAAATAAAGTTTATATTTAAGCCAATTTGGTTTCTGGTTTTGTAAAATACCAAAAGCAGATCTTCATGGACAATTTTCCTTCAACAACCATGTTCCTCATTTTTTTTTTTTTTGGTAGGCTCCTACACTGTTGTATAATTATTCTCTTTATTACATTATCTTTTACGTAATTCATATTATATGATGCCCACAAGCTCCCCATTTAATTTAGCTGACGTATTTTTATGGCAATATCTTTTGTTGGAAGAAATATAACTTCTCAAGAATAATGACTTTTCTGTTATTGCAACTATATCATCCAAACATACTCCAAAACAAAATTCAAACTCCAAATTATATTTACTGTAAATATAATCCTTGATGGTTCTATATTATTTCATTGTGGTTTTGGTCAATAAAAATGAAAATAAAAAGTCTAGTTCCTGTAAACCACTCTGCTGTTACATGTATCAAAGAAATGAAATGGCCTGTTTGTTGCTCTTCCCATATACCAGGTCTGCGCTTCTTAGCTACTGTGATCTCAAGTGTGGCCCATGGACTGGTGACTTGAGTGAAGCGTTTCTTAGCGAAGCACAATAACATAAGTACGTAGACAATAAGCACTTAGAACTGTTCACAGCCGTGTCACCTGTGATTAGCACACTCATCTCACCCTATAAACTCTGAATACGTAACAGTGTGCATGTATGAGCTGCGTAATAATCGTTTGCAGTAAGTAGAACCATCTAAAATATGTGATATATTTCAGTTAACTTGTCTGATAGAACCTAAAAGCATATTTAAATGTGGTTATTTTGTAAGTTGTTATCCTAGTTATTCTGATTTTGAGGTTTATTTCTGTAATTTATAAGTACCAACTAAGTTTTTGATGAAAAATGTATATTATTTTTAATCCTAAATTGCTGGTTACAAAATAAGATTCCTGGAATATCTTTTCAAGAAATAATACAAATTTTAAGAACTTGACAATAACAATATACCAAATGACTATGATGAAAGTGATTTTGAAGAAATGAAAACAAAAATATTTTATGCTAGTTTTACTCGGAAGTATCATTCTTCATATATTGAGCATCAGTTGGAAGTCTAAGCTACTGAAGTGCTAAAACCTGTATTACTTGTGGAGATGTACCAGCTCATACAGAAATGAAATTACCAAAATTTAAGTAGCACTTACACACAAAAATAAAGGCACAATTTCAAAACCACAAAAATACTTTTTAAAAAAATGAATTCTTAATTCAATAGATTTGAAGCAAATGACTGTGTGTGTCAGCTTTTCAACACTATGACCAAAATACGTGACATAAACAAGAAGCAGGCATAGAAAGCTATACAATGTTTACCTGCTGACAGATTCAGTATCTCAATGATGTCAGTTCTCTAGAAATTCATCAATAAATTCCATGTAATTCTAAATGAATTTCTATAGGATTTCTTAAAATATAACAAGCCCAGCCAAATTCATACAGAAAAAAAAAATCAAAAGGCAAGAAAAACCTGGAACATTTTTAAAAGACCATATTTATCTACCAAATATAAATATATAGATGTATTATGAACTTGTACTTATTTCCATGGTGGCATTGCCCTTGGGACAGAATCATAGACTAGTAAAGCAAAATAGGTCCGAAGCCATAAACATAGAAAACTGATATATGATAGAGTCCACAGTACATATAATTCAGAAAATGAGGCTGTTTGATAATGCCTGGATTCCTGGTAATTGGCCTGAGAAATATGTACATAAAATTAGACCATTACCTCACAGGATATCCCCTAATAAGTACTAAAGTTGAGTTGCTCTGGAATGTTTTAATTTTTCAAAAGAAATATAGCAGTGTCTCTCAGACACTGAACTGCTGCTATTAAGTTGTATAACTCTAACTGCTTAATAAAATAAAACTTTGAATGATTTTTTCCAGCCTAAAAAATTGCTGAAGCACTAATTGAGCAATTTGGGGAACTTCTGCATAACACAAAAAAATTTATGTAGGTGAATTAAGTGCACAAATGTAAAGGGCAAACATTTAAGTATTTTAGGAAAAGTGTAGGAAAATATATTTAGAATTTCAGATTTGAGAGGCTGTGCCAAGCACACAACTAACAAATATTTGGTTAAAGAATAAAGGCTTCTCATAAATCAGTATGAAAATATCAAATAGAAAAAAAGCATATAAAATGAACAATGCTAGAATATTGGCGGACAACTCACAGCAGAAACCAAATAGCCAATAAATATGTAAACATGATCAGCCTCATGAATAACCAAGAAAATGGCGATTAACAGCAAGCTATAATTGAACAGACATCAAGGACAACTGAAAACATCTGAGGAAAAGGATGCGCTGAAGATTCAAAGGAAAAGGATCCGGTGCACGGCAGCGGTGAGGTGCAGCTGGGACAACTTTTGCAGGAGACTTAAGTTAGTTCAAGCAGTTGTTGAAAGCACAGAGGATTTGCATGGGCACGTCGGGCATACACCACCGAACCTGTACAGCCTGGTGGATTCTCTCCCTGACAAGGCGCAGCCTAGTGGTGACTCACAGACACAACCATGTATTTTTCTTTGTATAACATTTCCTTCTTCTCCAGATCCCTGTCTATGAACACGTCATCTCAGCAATGTCAAAAGTATATTTTTTTATCTTCTCTATTTTGTTTGGGTTCACGGTATTGTACTACAGACTAATATTCCCTCTCATTAAAAGCCTAAGGCCAAGCCAGGCGTGGTGGCACATGCTTGTAATCCCAGTACTTGGGAGACTGAGACTGGAGGATCACAGGTTCGCAGCCTGCCTCAGCAACTTAGTGAGGTCCTCTACAACTTAATGAGATCCTATTTCAAAATAAAATCAGGCTGGAGGTGTAGCTCGGAGATAGAATGCCCCTGGGTTCCATATCCTGAATCCACAATAAATAAATAAATAAATGCCTAAGGCCATCGCTATTTTATTTGTTTATTTATATTTTTATTTATTTGTATTCCCAGCTCTTATATTCCTTAACTATTTGTGCTTTAAAATATAAAAAGAATATTTCTCATATTTGTCTCGTATTTCATTTGTTTTATTTTCATCAAAGTTGTATATGGAAATTTAACAGAAGATAATGTCATTCCTATAAAGGACAGACTTGTCTGCTTATATAAACAGTATAATTACTTTCTTCTTCTTTGACGTAAAATATCTAATTATAATAGTAGATTTACAAGATTCACTGATCACCTAGCACACAAAGAATACTACATAAGTGTCTAAACATGGAAATCCTCACAGGTTAAATTTTGTTAACTCTACTACATCTATATAACATTAATCTATCTAATCTCAGTTCTCTTGAGTCCTCCAAATTTAAAATTTAAAATAAGTCTCCAATTAGAGATCAAATTTAATTTTTTTTATTTCCATTTTAGCTGGATTTTTTTAAAAAAGGCATATTGATAATATCTCATGGCATGGATGGTAGATAAAGATGAAAGCAGCTAATGAATTATCCAAAATTAAGATTTAAAAGCCAGCCGGGCGTGGTGGCTCACACTTGTAATCCCAGCATTTGGGAAGCTGAGACTGGAAGATACAGGTTGGTGGCCAGCCTCAGCTACTTAGTGAGGCCCTCTGCAACTTAGTGGGACCCTGTTTCAAAATAAAGAATAAAAAATAGGACTGGGGATGTAGTTTGGAGGTAGAATGCCCCCAGGTTCCATCCCCAGTACCGCAAAAAAAAAAAAAAAAAAAAGATTTAAAAGCCAGGCATGGTGGCACACATTTGTAATCCCAGTACTTGGAAGGCTGAAACAGGAGGATCAAAGGTTCACAGTCAGTCTCAGCTACTTTGTAAGGCCCTTTGCAACTTGGTGAGAACTTGTTTCAAAATAAAGAAAAAAAATAGGGCTAGGCCTGGGGATAGAGGGCAATGGGGAGGTAGCTTGGAGGTAGAGTGACCCTAGGTTCAACCGTCAGTACCAAAAAAAACACAAAAAATTAAAGAAGTAGAAATTGAGATACAATCAAAAAAAGCAGAATAATGTTAAAAGATAATCTTCTACAAGAAAATTGCCTTAATTCTGAGCAAAAATGCACTCTGTATTTGTGTTTATAAAATAAAATATTGTTTTTATTTAATTTGTAGCTGCTCATTTTGCAATTATAATTAATGCAGTTACTACATGTGGAATTTTTAATTCGACAATAAAAACAATAGTAAGAATATTTTGTTTCCTTTACCAAGAAAATGAGCCTACAAGTATATAAGTAGAATGAAACTAATAAAACTTTAGAAATATTGTGTCATTTCAGGAGAGGTAGAAACATGAGGTCAAAGTTATTATTGTGTGTTTTTCAATACATGTAGCAATTTATTGAGTTTGAAGTTTAATAATAAATGATGCTGATCTTTCTCTGAAATATGTGATGCTAAGTCATGTATTTTAATCTTTTAATTTGATGTGTCATTATTTATGATGTTAGATAAATATATATCCAGGGTGTATGTTGCTTTAACTTATTCTAATATACTTAGTTTGGTAAGATGTTTTGATTAAATTATAAATTATAGCACTTAAAATCGAATCTGAAATAATCTTTTGAAGTTCAAATAAATTAAAATCATGTAGACATT
The DNA here is from genome assembly GCA_004027655.1 of Graphiurus murinus. Lineage (NCBI taxonomy): Eukaryota > Metazoa > Chordata > Mammalia > Rodentia > Gliridae > Graphiurus > Graphiurus murinus. Next base: position 12,072 of record PVLC010027935.1, read on the forward strand.
AAACAACCTAAAACAGACAAGTGGTGTATTTATTAGTTGTATTATTATTCATATGTGTATGTACAAACAAAACCAAGCTAGACATTTATGTTTTTGATTTTTGTTAATTCATGATAAATTTGGATGTAAACAAGTGTGTATAGAAAATTCTATTGCCTATGATTTAGGGTTCAGAACTCCTTTGAAGAAATTAGCATATTGATATTGTTTTTGGAACTCTTTTGTGATCTTTAATTAATTTGGACTTGGAACACTGAAATAAAAATTTTAATAGGAATAAGATAGTATAGAGCACTAAACAGCCATCTGTGGTGTGCTGAGGGCATAAAGTTTGAGTTAAAAACAGTAGGACTGATTGAAAGTCTTCTAAGAAGCCATTAGACCCCCATATTACCTTTCAACTCTTTGTGGCCAAACAAAATGTTTCATCTTATCAGAAAGGAAGTATAAAAGTAAAGCACAGTATCCTAGTTATGAAGCACACCTGGCCTAATAGGAGCAGCATACTAGAAAGTGCCAAAGCATGTTATTTAGCTTTCTGCCATTGTAATGGAGTGCCTGAGATTATTAACTTATAAAGAGAAAGAAGGTTATTTTTGCTTACATTTTTGAGGTTCCAGTTTATGACCAGTTGGCCCAGTTGCTTTGGGCTTCTGGTGAGGCAGCACATCATGGTGGGAGTGTATGGTGGGGCAAAACTGCCTACCTCCTCATAGCCTTGAAATAAAAGATAAAAGATGGGGAGGAGGCCTCATAATATCCCTCAGTTCCTAAGAACCTCTCACCAGGACCCATCTCCCAACAATTCTGCCACCTCCTAGCATCACCATCCTCAGGACCAAGGCTTTAACACATGGGTCCTTTGGGGACATTGAGACCCAAACTATGACAAGTAATAAGAGTTTATGTGTACCGTGTTAACCCACTCAGCTCCAAGAAGAGAATTTGAATCTGGAATGGTTTTCTCCTGGGAATTTGACTAACTTCTGTAAAGTTCATGGTTAATAATTTGCACACATGTCTATAGGATTATAATACATTTCTTGATGATTTATCCATAAATATAAATAAACTGTCAATGATTTTCAGATATTTGAAGAAAAAAAAAAAACTCTTTCATAAAAAAGTGCCAAACAAGTAAATACTGAAAAATAGCTCAATGAAGCCGGGCATGGTGGCGCACGCTTGTAATCCCAGCATTCGGGAGGCTGAGACCGGAGGATCCGGGTTTGCGGCCAGCCTCAGCTAACTAGTGAGGCCCTCTGCAACTTAGTGAGACTCGGTTTCAAAATAAAGAATAAAAAATAGGGCTGGGGGTATAGCTCGGAGGTAGAACGCCCCTGAGTTCAACCCCCAGTGCCGCAAAAAAAAAAAAAAATAGCTCAATGAAAATGAGTGTGGAGGTTAAAAAAATAAATTAAGTAACTATCACTGAACATCTTGAGATATTTTCCAAAACTGAAATTATTCAAAAATAGAATACAATAAAAAAGAAAATTCGTGAAACAAAAAATGCTCTTAGAATTAAAAAAATATGAAAAGAGCTATGACAAATTCAAATGAATAAGAAAAAAAGCAAATTTGAAAGATCTTCCAAAAAGTAAAATAAAATCAATGTTTAATTGAAAAATGATGAAAAGTTACCCTTAGAGAATAAATTAGTGGAAAAACAAAAACTACATAGCCATTCTAAAAATAGAACAATTCATACAAAAAACTAAGAGACATTTCCAAATTTGAAAGGCAGGAGCTTCTAGCTTGAAAAAATCTCTGATTATCTGGCAAAATAGATGAAAATACACCTTTAACAAGGAATATCTATCATAAAATTCTAAAACACTGGAAACTAAGAAACTATACTATAGTTCTACAGAAAGGTAGAGAGAGACAAACTTTAAACAGAGAAGAATATGATTAGGAATTAGGTACTCTGTATTGTTTTCTATATTATGTTAGGTATGAATTGAAAATCTAATCACTCCTTCCTGCCTTTGTCTTCTATGTAGTACTTTTTCCTATTTTCTGTCATTTCTCTAGAATTACACAATCTATTCTCATTCCCATAGAAAGATAGATGATGCTATATGATGATAATGAGCCTTTTAGTCAAGTAAAGCCAATGCAAAAGAGATACAAAGAATAATAAGAAAAAAAAATCAAAAAGTTTAAGCGGGAGGGAAAAAAAACCTTCATTTTTTACACTCTGTTCCAATTTCTAGAAAATATCCTCAATTATTTAGAGTTTTTTTTTTTTTTTAATCTGTGTGGGAAAAATTGTTCTACAATATTCATGGGGAAATGGCATATTTATTTATTTATTTTTATTTTTATTTTTTTGCGGTACTGAGGATTGAACTCAGGGGCATTCTACCTCTGAGCTACACCCCCAGCCCTACTTTTATTCTTTATTTTGAAACAGGGTCTTACTAAGTTGCAGAGTGCCTCACTAGGTAGCTGAGGCTAGCAGAGAACCCAGATCCTCTGGTCTCAGCCTCCCAAATGCTGGGATTACAAGTGTGCGCCACCACGCTCAGCTGAAATGGCACATTTAGATTACTGTAAATATCTTCATAAGGAAGAAATAACAGACAAACTTTAGAAAGGTATAAGTGGAAAGGAAGGAGGGAAAGAGGAAAGAATGGAGGGAGAAAGGGAGGAAGGACAAAAATTAGTTAACCTTTTAGAGTAAAATTTCATTTTCTGTCTTACTGATTTTATTTCTGTACCCCATCCTAACACAAGAAAAAATTATAGGTTTGTTTCAAATATCTATGCTTCTGGTCCCAAAGTATACATACAATAGAAGTAATTAACGTTCTATGTTCACAATCATATAACAAAATGATTGAACCATCATAGTGTAACTTTTCCTTTACTCCACTAATTTCTTTATTAAATTACTAGGATTTTTTTTAACTTTAAACATGATGTAAATTAACTAAATTGGGGAAACAGGAGTCCAGTAGAATATAATTCAAAAATATGAACTATCTTATAAAATGTGCAAACCACATGATTTACAAATCTCCAATGTTTTCTATTCAAGTCCTATTAACTAGCAGGTTTTGGAGCTTAAACAATTTGACAAAATATAATACCCATTAATGATTAAAAAAATCACCTTAGAAGAATGGAAAAATAGGAAACAACCTAATTGGCAAAGAACTATTTATGTATGTGTATATGCATGCATGTATGTATATATGCAACTACCTATAAGCCCTATAGCTAAAATTATATTTAATAGTGAGAAACTAGAGACTCCCTATAAGAATAGAAATAAAATAAAAATATCTTCTTTCATTATTCTTACTCAATTTCAAGCTGGAAATCTTAAAAACATAGTAAGACAGGAAAAGGGATTTTAAAATGTAGAAATGGGAAAGAGGATATGACACATTTTTATTCAAAGATGTTAAGATGGCATATGTAGAAAATACAAAAGAGCTGGCAAAGAAAAAAATTCTTCTAGAAGAAATAAGTAAACCAAGATCACAGAATTCATGATTAATATTATAATATTACCTTGTAATATTGAAATAATTGTTTCCTATATACAAACAATGTACAGTTGGAATTTGATATATAAAAACCAATCCAATTTATAATAGCACCCCTAAAATTAAATAAATATATTTAGCAAAGTATGTACATCTATATGTATATACATACATATATATGTATATGTTGTCATATATATGTTGACAACTATATGTAAAAAAGTTCTAAAAAATGTGAACATAGTCCTCATTCATGGATTGGAAGTTTCACTATTGTTAAAATGTATATTTTTCTCACTTGTTAAAATATATATTTTTCTCACTTGATGCATAAATTTAAGGAGACTTCAATCAAAATCCCAGCAAGCTATTTCATGAATATTGAAAAACGGATTCTCAAGTATATTGGTAAAGGCAAAGGATCTAAAATAGCCAACATGATATTTGAAAACAGCAGCAAAGTTGAATAACTCACATTATCCAAATTCAAGACTTACTATAAGTCTGCAGCAATCAATACAGCATAGTTGGTATTGGTGAAAGAATAGGCAGAGAAATCATTAATACAGAATAGAGAGCAGGAAATAGAGCCACATAAATACAATTGTTACAGATTAATCTTGTCCCCCCCAAAGCATAATTCCCAGCTAACCCCTGTCACCTCAGAATGTGACTGTATTTGGAGACAGAGTCTTTATAATAATTAAGTTAAAATGAAGAAATTTGGTGACAGACATGGACAGAGAGAAGATGGCATAAAGTCACAGAGAGAAGATGGTCATCTGCCAGCCAAGGAAAAAGGCCTGAACAGACCCTTTCCCCTCGGACTCAAAAAAGAACCAGCCCTGATGGTACTGATCTCACTTCCAACCTTTAGAACTCTGACAAAATAAGTTGTTTAGTTCATTGATCTTTGAAAAAGGAACCAAGAAATTCAATGGAAGAAGGATCATCTTTTCAACACATGGTACTGGGAGAATTATATGTCAGTATGCAAAATAGTGAACCTGACCTGGACCTAACACATTATGCAAAAATGGATCCTAATATAAATTCAAAATGAAACAACCACAAAATTTCTTCAAAAAACTGGAGAAAATGTACATGATCTTGAGTTCTGTGATTCCTTTCCTAAATGCAATATCAAAAGCATAATTTAGAAAGAAGATCTGGTAAATTGTTTTAGATGGCACATAAGCATATAAAAGATGCTCAATACCAAATGCAAATTGGAAACTGAAAAATACAACAGCAATACCTTACACAGAAAATAAAATTAAAAGCACTGAATACTAATGGCTGTCAGGTTTGTAGGGCAGACTATTCTCCAATTACTTTGGAAGACAGTTTGGCAACTCTGGTATCTCTTAACAAAATTAATGTAATCTCATCATATTATCTTGCAATCACACTTCTAGGCTTTTGCCAAAGTGATTTAAAAAACTTAGGTCCACAAAAAATCTGAATATATGATTCTGCTTTATTTGTAATCACCCATACATGGAAGTAATCAAGATACCAAGGTTGCATATATAAACTCTGTTGCATCCATATAATGGAATATTATCAAAAAGAAAGAGAAATGAGCCAATGAGCTGTGAAAACATATGGAAAAATAAAAAACATACATTTGCTAAATGAAAGAAGGCAATCTAAGAAAGCTATATATTATATAACCCCAATTACATGATATTTTGGAAAAGGCAATAATAGGTAACTGTGAGAATAAGAGAAGAGATTATTGGTGAAGCAAGAGGCCCTGAGTTTTAGCCCCTGAAACACACACACACACACACACACACACACACACATACACACACACATACACACACACACACAGTATTGGCTGGGGATATTGCTCAGTGGTAGAATGAGTGCTTATATAGCAAAGACAAGGCCCCATGTTCAAACTCCAGCAATACAAACAACAACAACCACAACACAAATTTAAGGAGACAGATTAATGGATGCCAAAGTATTGATATGTAAAGAGGGGGGGTTAAGTAGATGAAACCTATGCATTTTTTAGGATAGCAAAATTATTTTATAAACTATAATGGTGAATAAAGAACATTAGATATTTGTAGAAACCAATTGAAATTATAGCACACAAAGAGCAAACCTTAATTCTGCAAATTTTAAAAAGTAATATTAGGGGATGCCAAACCCAGCACAGTGGCACATCCCTGTAATCCCAGTTCTTGGGAGGCTGAGGTAGGAAGATCGCAGATTCCAGGTCAGAACACAGTAACTCAGTGAGACTCTATTTTAAAATAGAAAGTAAAAATGGCTGGGTTATACCTGAGAATTAGAATGCCTCTGGATTCTATCCCCAATCAGATACACATGCAAAGAAGATGAGGGGATACCAGAATAAGATGCAAAATGGAACAAATAATATAAATGTATTACCCATGTAAGAAACAAGCTCACTGACAGAGACAAAAAGATAAACTATTTTCATCCATATGAGATATTATCACTGACAAAAGAAATGAGATGTCAAGCCATAGAAATGGATAGAATTTCAGTTAAACTTTTGAAATGAATACACTTTATTACCCTAAAGGCTAAAAGGACACTACCTAAACTTTGTACTCTATCTACATAGTGGTTTCTCATGAGGCAACAGGTTAACAATTCTAGGAACACTATACACATATATTGAGTAAAATGTTAATTAAAGACAGATATTGAGAACCAGGTTTCTCTTTGTTAGAGTGGGAAGTTATAGCTAAGTAAGAGGAGGAAGACAGAATGATTCATGTGCCTATGGATTAGTTGGAAACATCAGTAAGAAACTGTGTTTAGACTATATATGTATATATTATTATATATGTATATTTTGTAAACATAGATAGAAAATAATTAGATACCAGTATATACAATACACACATATATATATATCTACAGATTATATATATACATATATGTAGATATATATATCTACATATATGTATATATATATAGCTAAGAAGGACTAGAAGAATAAAACAAAAATACTTAGCATTCTTAGAATTAAGACTTTGGTTTCTAATATCATTCTCTAACACAAGGAATCAGAGCTCCTCTGAGAATAACTTATTCTAAGATTGAGGCAGGCTATGTGAAAGATAATCCTAGAACATATGATAAATTCCCAAGAGCGAGAAAGTACTAAAATGCATGCATTGGTGCACATATGCACAGGCATACACACACACACACACACATACACACACACATGATGGGAGTATGTCAGAAGGACATGGAGTTATCTCAAAGAGTTCCCAGTAGCCAAAGATAAAAGAGTTTGTGAAACATACTAAGTAGCATTTGATTACAACAATAAATATAAAATAAATACCCACGACTCCATACTGATATGATATATGGTTGAATTGATAAATAACTGAGAGAGAACAGATATCTTTGGAAGAAAGAATTCCAAATAATTTATGTAAATCATCGTTAAAAGGTGTAACACCCCACTTAAATGAGGACTATGCACAAAGACTTTTATCCAAAGGACGTAGATAGTCTAGAGAGGAAGGAAAAGAAGGATACCTGACAAAGCTGACCGGAAGCCAGTGATCGAGGTTAACATCAAACAGTAATGATTCATCTTGAAAATGTGGACCCTGACATGCTGTGATGAGAAGTTCACCTCTGTGGCCCACAAGCAGTCTATGAAATTATTGGTCAGTAATCCTCAAAACTGGCAAGTTCATCATCAAACCAAGAAAAATCTGAGAATTGGTCACAACCAAGAGAAGTCAAAGTCTAAGGAAATAAAACTACTAAAAATAATGATGTTCTGGTTGAAATCCTACAACCAAAAAAAAAAAAAAAATCCTTTAGAAAAATTGAAAAGATGAGTAAATTATGGACTTAATAATAATGTACCAATATTGGTTCACTAATTCGATAAATGTACCAGTCTAATGAAATATGAGGAAGCTGGGTATAAAATATGAGAAAGAGAAAGAACAGCCTCTCCTGAATTATATTTCCGTTCATTTTTTTATATATACTGTTGATAGAACCGAGGAGCATTCTACCACTGAGCTACACCCTCAGCCCATTTTATTTTTTAGTTTGAAACAGGATCTTGCCAAGTTGCTGAGGCTGGCCTCGAACTTGTGATCCTCCTATTTCAGCCCTCAAAGTACTCAGATTACAAGCATATACCACCTTTCCTGGTCCCTCATATTATCTTCAAAATAATTCTATAAATCCAAAATGATGCCAAACAAAAAGGTTTATTTAAAAGAGAATAAAATGGAGATAATAAAAATTAAAAATTCAGTTTTGTTAAATATATAAACTGGCTAAAATCAAACAAATGAATGAATATCTTGTATGAAACCAAAAATATCTATTTCAGGTAGGTAAAAGAGTGTTAATGTTTAAAAGAACTAAGAAGATCACATGAGTATCTTTATGACATTATATTTGAAAATTTAGAAAAAATTGAAAATAAGTATAAAACTGCACAATTAAGTGAAATTACTTAGAAATTAAGACAAATTTAAGACATATTCATATTTCTTAGGAATGAAGACATAGGAAATTAAGCCATAGAAATACATAATATGAACAGAATTATCACAACTATCAGGATAACATTATCTCAAAAAGAGGGTGGTAGACTCAGAAGGAAATAGGGTACAGTAGATTATATAAAGCTGACAACATTGTTTCTTGATGTAGGAGGTGATTGTAATGGTATTTTCTTTCCAATTATACTCATTTTTACTTAATTATTCTTATTCTTTATACTACACATCAAGTTAATGAAATAGTATAGTAGCTTATACTCTGTGTGTGTGTGTGTGTGTGTGTGAAAGAGAGAGGGGGGGCAGAGAGAGACAGAAAGAAAGAGAGAGAGAGAGAGAGAGAGAGAGAGAGAAGCTTGGGATTAAACTTAAACTCAGGAATGTTCTCTCTGTGAGGTACATGCCAGCCCTTTTTATTTTTTAATTTTGAAACAGGCTCATAAAGTTGCTGAAGCTGGCCTTGAACTTGTGATCCTCCTGTCTCATCTTCCCAAGTACTGGAATTACTGGTGTGCACCACCATACCTGTCTCCATTATGATATTATGTGAATCTATCACATTTTTAGTTTGTCGTTGACTAAAATGTCAGGGACCGACAGTGCTCAAGGTCTGCCTTTACTGACTCACAGGCATAGAAGTCTGTTCTTACAGAGATAAAGATTACCATAACATGCACTGACTACTGACTCAGGGCAAAAGCCCTGCTTTGCTTCAAGTTCCAGGAATCAAGAGGTTTATTCAGACTTTATTAGGCTTTTATAGTAATGAATTGCGTGAATATTTGTTCCTTGAACTGTTTACCCTCAGATGATTAATTTACACAAAATGTAACCATTGTGAGAAAACATTAACTTTGAGGTATATTCTGGTGCTCAAAGAAGTATATAATGACTGGGCTAAATAAACTGGCATGGCAGTATTCACTGTCAGCCCTCCTGAATCTATCCCTTGTTTTTCTCTTTCTTAAGCAACTTTTATCTTTGTTTTTCTCAAGCCACACTTTCTCCTTCCAAGCTTGTCCAACTTAGCCGGCTGGCTCCACTTCGATACTAAGACTCCATTTTGCAGGCATAATATTCATTGTCCACTGCTATTTCCTCTCCACTTCTTCTGTCCCATTTTAAAGTGTCTTCTGGAGCCGGGCGTGGTGGCGCACGCTTGTAATCCCAGCATTCGGGAGGCTGAGACCGGAGGATCCGGGTTCGCGGCCAGCCTCAGCTACCTAGTGAGGCACTCCGCAACTTAGTGAGACCCGGTTTCAAAATAAAGAATAAAAAATAGGGCTGGGGGTATAGCTCGGAGGTAGAACGCCCCTGAGTTCAATCCCCAGTAC
>PVLC010027936.1:0-7500 GCA_004027655.1 Graphiurus murinus
TCTGGACTCTCCACTGGGTCTGGCTGCGTCTCTGACTCTGCTTTTTGCTTTATGCTTTAGCAGTCTAAAAGCCCGACCTTTCCAGATACCCTGTGTGCACTGGGTTCCTCCACCCTTCTGGCCCTGTCTAGGCTCTAGCAGGGCAGATGGCTGAGTCTATCCTTTGTTTTGTGAATCCCGCACCCTACACCCGAGGTGCACGTGGCTCGACTTACGTCTCCCTGCAGCTCGGCCTGTTCTGATGGCTGGGGGCTCAAACGGACAATGATGGTCTGCGAAGCTAGCAGGAAGTTGGTGGAAGGGGCTGGCGGCGAAGATCGCAGCCGCCGTTCCCAGCGCGTGCAGGCTCGGTTCTCTGCTGTTCAGCCTGTTCCACCTCCTGGGCAGCTGCTTCAGGTTCACTTTTCCATCTCTGGAGCGGAGCGCGGAGGCTGACCTGCCTGCTTGGCCTTCTGTGGTCGCTGGGGGGCGCAGGTTGGTGATAGTCTGGCTAGATGGCAGGAGGCTGGTTGGGAAGAGGGCTAGCAGGGAAGATGGCGGCCGCTGTTCCACGGCTCGCCGGCTCCCGCCAGCTTGCCCTGTTCCTCCTGTCAGATCCCCTCTCGGTGGCCTAGCTGCTCGGTGGCGCGACTCCGGGGGCACAGAGCGCCAGATCCCGTCTCGGGGTCTGGCTCCTCTGTGGTGCAGCTCTGGGGTGCAGGGTACCGGGGTGCAGGGCGCCAGATACCGTCTCAGGGCCTGGCTCCTCGGCGGCGCAGTTCGGGGTGCTTGGCACCAGGGTGTAGGGCGCTGGATGCCTTCTCTGGGCCTGGCTCCTCGGCGGCGCAGCTCGGGGTGCTGGGTACCGGGGCGCAGGGCACTGGATGCCGTCTCAGGGCCTGGCTCCTCGGCGGCGCAGCTCGGGGTGCTGGGCACCGGGGCGCAGGGCACTGGATGCCGTCTCAGGGCCTGGCTCCTCGGCGGCGCAGCTCGGAGCGCAGGGCACCGGGGTGCAGGGGGCCGGATGCTGTTTAAGGGCCTGGCTCCTCGGCGGTGCAGCTCGGGGCGCCAGGCGCCGGTGCACAAGGCGCCGGGTACCGTCTTAGGGACTAGCTCCTCCGCGGCACGGCTCTGGCTCTTGGGTGCAGGGCACAGGAGCGCAGGGCGCCAGATCCCCTCTGAGTGACCTAGCTCCTCCACGGCGCAGCTCTGGGGCACAGGACACCGGGGCGTAGGGCGCCGGATACCTTCTCGGGGACTAGCTCCTCCTCGGGGCCCCTTCCTTTTTCATATTAAACATTTCATTTGTTTTTATTATTTTAATGAAAGTCGTATACTCTCCTACCTTGCAGGATGAATGAGGATGAACTAAATAGCATATAGGAATGAGCAGAAATTAAACAGCACATTGCAAAGTACTTTGAGCTATTTGTTTTGAGCTATGAGTACAAATTATTATTATTGCTGGGCCATATTCTGCCAAATGTTTTAATGTAATATGTTTATTAATGGCAGGATATAATGCATTGCCACTAAAAGTACAGCAACTAAATGCTATGTAATGTTCATTGTAAAAACCAAAGCTGGTTATGGTATCATCACTGAACTTTGTTTTGAAAATGCACATTCTTAAAATCTTTTCCCTGATTTATGGCCTAGAATTACATCTTGAACAAATACAAAATTGAGGTTTATTCTGATATTAGTAGAAACAAAAGCAAAAGGTACTTTTCCCACAAGATTCTGAACATTCTCTACTCAAATAAACTTTCTACAAGTAAGCAGTGTGTGTGTATATGTGTGAGTGTGTACATTATATGTATATGTATATATACAGGACCAGGGCCACATGCTTAATGTGACTTACCTGGTTCTGAGTGGATAGTAATTTTTTAGAGGGCAGTACAGGCACTCCTTGAAAGGCAAAGCAACCAGAGCAAAAGGCAACCTTCTCAAGTTTTTCCACAACTCATAACACTATGGGGAAGACAAAATCATTATCAATCAATACCAGTTGACTATAAAACAGGGATAATACAAGCAAGAATAAACAATACAGCAAAACTAGTGCCATTCATGAAAGACTTTGCCTACAGAATATTATGAAACCAAAATTTGATGGCCATACTAAAAAAATGTATAAGAGAGAGAGAGAGAGAGAGAGAGAGAGAGAGAGAGAGAGAGAGAGACACTGCAGTATCCTTAGGAAATTGCAAATAATTTTGTATATCTTTTGTACTCATGAAAAAATGCTACTTTCATGAAATTTGAAATTAGAGAGCCTTTAATGTCTATTTTGTGTTATATAATGTTAATCTTGAGGAATTGATAAACACTTTTAAATAAGGTTCAAATAATCCAATTTAATTATTCTAGACAGGAAATGGAAGAATAGAGGGAAAACTGATAATTTCTCAAGCTCCAAGGAAACTAATTTTCTTAATCAAGAGAGGTACCTGGTAAATGAAGCCACAAATAATTCAATGGCAATAAGACTGGTCAACCAAGAAAAAGGAATCAATGACTGCAAATGTACTGGGACAAATTTTGTCAACTCATTGAGTCATGGATCCTCTATAATATCTGGTGACCTATATGGATAATTATTCTTCTAGAGCAGAAGAAACCTGAAAGGTGGTGAGCAAATTTATGAACCTATTGTTTAGTCAATATCTTGGACAGATGATTTAACTATTTTATAATTGTCAAGTCTTATTATTACTGCTCTATTTCAAAATTTATGTAATGTCTCCTAGAAATCAACCACAAATTCAGTGAAAAACTTTCTTTTCATCTTTATGTGTGTTTATTTTGTTCTTCAAATGTGGAGACATAGATATCAAATAACTGCGCTGTTAGACATATTTCTCACCATAAATTACTTAAAGTGGTCACTGAACTCATCGTTTAGGAATTGATCATTGTGAACTGATCACCAGACAGCTTGAACACTTTGGCTTGACTTGGAACATTCCTCTCCAACACTGTTGAAAAATTAAATCTTCCACAGTGTGAAACTTCCTCTGATATTTGAGATTCATAATACATTATTAAAGAGAAAGATAATGGCTACTCTGTAAAGGACCTATTAGTTGGGTGGAGATTGACTACGAGGCTAAGGAAATAAAACTGAAACCCTAATCACATTTGTCTATCTTGTTAGTGCCATGATTAATATTTACAAAAAGACATATCACAGAACTTATAAAGCTAGGAAGTCCTCTGGCACATATTAATGGGTGGTAGTTTTAAGAAAACATTATTTTACAAAAGCTATCAACAGACCTTAATAGATAGTCTTAATAGGAACTTTTACTGCTTCATACCATGTTCTGACACCTAAAACCATAGGTTAGATATCACTCAAGCTAACAGAAAAAGCCAAGTATAAAAGGCTGCCTGCTAGCTGGGTGTGGTGGCGCACGCTTGTAATCCCAGCATTCAGGAGGCTGAGACCAGATGATCCGGGTTCGCGGCCAGCCTCAGCTACCTAGTGAGGCACTCCGCAACTTAGTGAGACTCGGTTTCAAATTAAAGAATAAAAAATAGGGCTGGGGGTATAGCTCGGAGGTAGAATGCCCCTGAGTTTAATCCCCAGTAACGCCAAAAAAAAAAAAAAAATTAAAAAAAAAATAAATAAAAGGCTGCCTGGTTAGGGGCAGCTTTTTTATGGTCAGATCTTCTGGATATTGATCTTCATTGTTTCATTACTGATATAAACATTCAATGGTAGGCAGGGCTCTGATTTCCACTTAGTCTCTGGGATGGGGCTTTAAAATCTGTCCTTATTCATAGCATAATTGTCAGTGTCAGCCTGGGAGCTGGCTTCTCTCGTGTCAGCACTCTACCCACATTATTATCAGATTATTTTATTGACTTATCTGCATACATGTCTGTTTCTCTCCTTTAAGGTGCTATTTAGGTTTTCTCCAAATATTGGTAATAAGACTTATATCACCCACTACCCCCATGTCCCTAACAGGGACACCATAGTGTGTATGTGGTAAATGCTTAATAAAGCACTGCTGTTTTTAGAGCTAAGACTTACACACATTTCCCATCTTTTTGGCCTCAGACTGACTCACAATAAGTTTATCAATAACTTTAAGTAGGAACCATACTCACCCTGGGATACATTGTTGAGATCATAGGACTTTCCAGAGCTGTGCAGAACAAATAGTTACAGGGTTTAGCTTCATGAACCTAAGTACTGCTGCCTAACACTGTTTCTCTGTTTCCGAGTGTTTTCAGCTGTTATTTTGCATTCCTATAGTTACCAGATTTTCTGTAAATTGACAGAAATTATTGCAGGCCAAGAGAAGAGGAAGTCAGAATAATTAGATGGATGTATTTAAACATAAGTACGTGCAATGATATATAGTAACGATGGTATTATCTAATATGAGTGCCCTTATTTTCAATCATTTTTACTTTAATTTTTAGTCTGTTCTGAATTATTATGTTTAGTGACACTGCCATTTCATCTTTTGTGGTTTAAAACGACCCAGAAGTTACATTTTAGCAAACTTGGATATTTCTCTTTGCAGGAACATTTTCCTCCAGATACTCTAATCATCTCAAAAATAATAACCATTAAAATATTTTTCATATAGGCATCTGCCTATGATAAATTTATAGATTGTACATGGTAGGATTTTTCTTAAACAAATACCAATACTTTATCAGAGATTCAAAACCACAGGGTCCCATGGACTGCTGGGTAATCAGTCCCTGCTAACTTTACGTGACTGGGGCAGAGTACTGCACACAGATTCACAGCTGCTAGTTACCTGGCAGAGCACCTAAATTCCATACTGTCTCAAGGAAGATAACTCATTTTACAGAAGAGAGAGAGAGAGAGAGAGAGAGAGAGAGAGAGAGAGAGAGAGAGAGAGAGAGAGAATAAAACTGGGGATGTAACCTGGGGGAGGTTCTACTTCTGAACCAAACCCTGGCCCTATTTTTTATTTTTTTATTTTGAAACAATAATCTTGTTGTTAAGTTGCTGAGAGTTGCAGTAAGTTGCTGAAGCTGGTCTTGAACCTCTCTGGTCTTCCTGTGTCAGCCTCCCAAATACTGGGATTACAGACATGAGCCACTACATCTGGCTGTAGAACTCTGATCTTTTGCACTATGACAAAATATGCCCCAGTTGTCTGTGATGTGTATGACAAGTTGTTATGAGCAAGAGATAAAGTTTTCAACTTTGAGGAGAATTTATTTTTATTTTAGAAATTAATGTATTCAATAGGAAGCTAAAATTAGTTGCCATTGTTTCAGCTGAGACCCCAAAGGACAAATATAAAACATTTGTGCTGAATACTCCACATCACTAAATGGGGTGCTGGCCCACCTATTGAGGCTTTCCAAAGAAAATGGATAAATCTACAGTCCTTATTCTCTAGAGGAATGACAAAGAATGGAAGAGGCTTCCCTTCACCCTTGAGTTGAGGTAAGCATGTTTCTTCTTCTTCTTCTTCAGTCTCATAAGGGAGGCTTCAAGAATATCTTGGAGAGCTCAGTATGTTCCAGCCACACTTATTAGACACAATGGGCTACCTAAAGCCAGCCTGTAAGCTACAGGGTTAGGAAAATGTGTTATTGCCTCATGTTAGACAAGCAGAGACAAGGAACCAACTTTGTACTTCTACTAAGTTATGACTAAGAATGAGTGTACTAGGCCCTGGAGATGGTCCACATAAGAGAGAGCATTCCATCTTTGTGGACTGTTTAGTTAAGGAGTAATTCTGTAATGATAATGGAACTCTGACGGAGAGTTTGTATGTAGTGGGTGTCCAGATGCCTAGGTGCTGAGCATTGATGTAGTCAGATGGTAGTGTAATGGAAATTACAAATAAAAATTTGTAACTATATGTTTTATATTCTCAGTAATCTTGCTTATTCCAAATTTTTAAAAAAATTGAATGGATAGAAATTTACATAGGCAATACCATACTCTTTTTGTGAGGAGTAAGAAGTGGAGTTACCCATAACCTAAAACCTGTTATTTTACCATAGTCCTAGCAAATACTACTAACATTTGTGAAAATGATAATGTATTTTTCTTTTCTGCATCTCATGGAAAAAACATCCGAGTAAAAGCTTCCAGTGAAAATCCATGCTGTGCATGGTTTCTAAGGAAGAGAGAGGACCTATGTTTGAAGAGGTTAGTGTTTGCTGTTCTGCTGGCTTGAATGGGAGTTCTATTTAGCTCCTAAGGGCTTTATTATTCATGATCATCCCCAACTCTGACACTGAAGCAATAGGAGTGCACTATCTACAAATGCAGCTCTTTCTTTGATACCCACTACTTTCATTGTGGGAGTCCTTCTTTATGTTGTTTTAGGAAGCTCTTCATATGCACAAGTTGCTTCCCTGATTTCCTCTTCCTTTTCATACACAGACATATCTTGTTGCTGATAACAAAAAGAATGCATGTCTTTTAAAAATATTTAGAGAGCATATTAAAATCTCTTACAATCCCCCCTCCTAGCAATAACCATCATGACTATTAGGTTCCATATGAAATTATCCATATTCTACTAATTTTAACTTACAAAGGAACACTTACATATGTTTCAGTTTAATTTTCATGTTTATATGCACACACTTTTTAAAAACTGAGTTTATATGTATGTACTTTATAGACTGTACAATAATGTGTAACAATTTATACATAAATAGTACCTTAGCTGACATTATAAGGCTCTTATGTTTGAAGTTCCATACATGCAAAAGCATATATCTCTCTTTATAATTCAAATATTTAAAAATTAATTTCAAAGAACTTTCAACAATGTCACAGATTCATGAAGTGTTTGACATGGAAGAAAGCTTAGGGACTCAACCTAAAAATTTTAAACTTAAGATATACTTGTCATCATTTTATGCTTCTTTTAAAAATGTATTTATAAATGCACATACATACACAATAAATCAATGTTCTTTTGCATATTGTGCTTAAAAAATCTCATTTAATCTAGAGTTTCAAACTTGGTGCTTTTAGATTCTACCATTAACACAACACACACTCAAAAAAAGTAATATTCTAGATATTTGTAATTTTCAGCTGACAAAACAAAGAGGTTAGAGATTTCAGTGCAAAGGTCTCATTTCCATTTTCAATTTTCTGTTCTTAAGACTTTTTTCCCCATAAAACTACATATATACAACTGCATGCATAAATGTGTTCAAAATAAATATCAATCAATAGTTACATTTGTTGTAGTATCAAATGAGAGAGGGCTTTGTTGAATTTATTGTACAATCTCAGCAGTATTTATGAAGAATAAAACATGATTTTTAATAGTAGTTCAACTATTAAACTCTGCAAATTTGAGCAGGTATCTTAACACCTGCTCAATAACTCTTGGTCTCTATTTTTAGTACAATAGTTAAGTGTTTGCTGGGGTGATTTTTAAAGGTAAGTTTAGCTAAAAAAAAAAATTTGTACTTTGAGTAAAACAATTTAGATTAAACTCCTTCTATACCTTGAGGGTCTGATGGGTTATTTGTCCAGTG
>PVLC010027936.1:12500-21443 GCA_004027655.1 Graphiurus murinus
TAATTAGGCAAACGAAGGAATTTAAAGCAATATAAATAGGTAGATAAATGATCTGTTTGCAGATGAAATAATCCTATACTAAGAAGGCTATGAAATAAATAAACAAGAAGATGTTTAGAGCTGATACACAAATCCAGAAAAGTAGCCAGATACAAATTCACCTTACAAAAATCAATAGTGTTTCTATCTACCAATAGTGAATGAACTGAAAAAGAAATCCAGGAAAAAATGCTTAAAAATAAAATAGTCAGAAATAAATATAACCAAGGAGGTAAAAATCTCTACAATGAAAATTTTAAAACACTGAAGAAATAGATTGAAGAAGACCTTAGAAGGTGAAGAGTCCTTCTATTTTCTGGGGAATAATTGTTGTCAAAATGGCCATACTACTAAACCATACATTTTTCTTTAATTAAATTTTCTTGCAAATTCACCATCTTCCAGGTAAAGGCAACTAGTTTTTTTGTTGTTTGTTTGTTTTTGTTTTTTTCTGAAAAATGACTTAGCAAGCCTTATAGTTGCAGAACTTAAAAAGAAATGCCTTAGGTTCAAAGTGCAATATCTCTGTTAGATACTTAACTACTTGTAATAATTCAACTACAAAAAAAATCATCTTTTCCATAGTGACTGTAAAGTGAAAAACTCTTGCTTCTACCAATACAGGACACATGCATTAATTGTGACAACTGGGTACAACTTCCAGGATTACGCTCTTCTTAGTGTATGAGGTGCCAATTGTACATTTGTGGTATGCTAATTTTTACTTGCAAGGATCTTTTATTATAGTGCAATGGCATGATTATGATCTCATTTATTCTGTGGAAGTAATCCTATTTCTCCTCCAAAATTCTTCTGTTCCTCCAATATTTTCTCTGAATTTTCCCATTTTGTTGTAAAAATCAACAAAAGTGTCTTAATGAACTGAATAACACTAGATTTTAGACTGATTCTTTTCAGATGGTTGAGATTTAAAACTCCTTCAATAAAATTTAAACTACATCATCAAATTCAATGTTTCAAGTATTTTCTCAAGAAATTTTCAGTAAAATTTATTGAACAATGTCACTTTACAGTAGATAAATATTAAGTGGATTTGATTTTTCAGTCATAGTTTCCTGGATGACTTTATAGAAGAAGCAATATCAATGAAAAATGTGTATACAGATTCAAAAAGTTCTTAGAAACTCACCATGGTGGTTATAAGTTAAAAGACTTGGCAGAAGAGACAAAAATTAGGAAGAAAAAACCTAGAATCCAATGGGGCAAAAGTACATGTGATAGGGCTGAGGAAAAGAACTAGGCCCATAGTCTTTGTGTCTTTCTTGTTAATGTTCTTACTAGTTACTATTAGGTAAATAAATGCACCCCATCACAAGAGAGGGTAAAACTTAGAAACAGAAATTTAGGATAGGAGGTAGAAACATCAACAATGCCCAAATAACTTTAATATTGTCCTAAAAGCAT
This sequence comes from Graphiurus murinus, assembly GCA_004027655.1. Taxonomy (NCBI): domain Eukaryota; kingdom Metazoa; phylum Chordata; class Mammalia; order Rodentia; family Gliridae; genus Graphiurus; species Graphiurus murinus. Next base: position 13,965 of record PVLC010027936.1, read on the forward strand.
CTTTGACTGCCTTTCCTACTGAAGGAATAGATTCTACATGTATTACTTTAGAATAGATAGGGAAGACTTATTAAGTGGGAAAAATATTTTTAAAAGTACAAGAAATTTGAGTTCATACTGTAGCAGAGGTAAGCCACACAAGAAAGATCTAAAACAATGCATGATATGACTGGACTTGGGAGAAAAGACATACAACAGAAAAATTACCAAAAGAGAAAAATGTGTTGCTATGAACATAAATAGATTTTTGTTCATTCTATTTCTCTGGAACACCTTTCTTTAGCTGCTACTCTATGCAACACACACACTATCATTACCTGTGTCCTGGGGCTGAAAGGATTATGAGGGTGAATTCTTTCCTGGATGTAGATTCCTGAGAGACAGGGACTAAATATACAACCGAACTGACTTACTGGGTTTTCCTCTTGTGAGTAATCTCTAACACTCAAGTCATTTGTTCACATGCAGGAACAGTTTATCTTTATTGGGTTACATTTGTTTGCTGGGTCCATTCCTGTTTCTGTCTGTAATCTGTCACAAGTTAGGTATGCTACATAATTCTCTAAATAGTACTTAGCACAATGGCAAATAGAAAGGTCCTTTTTGAACATTAATCCAAGGCAGTAACAGTTTCTTTCAAAAGCTAACAGAATTTTTTTTTTTTTTTGCATGAGATATAATGCACATCCTAAAGGAAGAGTGAGCTTCCCTTTTTTATATGCTAATGGTGGTGTGGTATAAAGTGTGAGCCCTCATATAAATTAGAAATTCACCTTGTTTACCGGCTGTCAAGAGGATGCCAGATGTGAGGACGGAGAGTATTCTCTAGCATTCTTTTTACTTGGGATATAGCAAATTGTGGCATTTGTGAGCATTAACGCCTTGCCTTTAGAACATTCAACTTCTAAAATGTTTTCAAAATTATCACTCTCATATCATTCATCAGGCCTAAGAAGGAAGGCACTGGGCATGGAATAGGAGGAACTCTTAGAAATGAGTCCTTTATTTTGCTGCTACTAGGTCAACTACTAACAATGATTATTATTTATCAAGTGCTACTAGTTTCTATGTATTATGCTAGGACATTATACGAAGTATCTCATCAATTCTCCTCATAACAATAGGAGAGAGAGACAGTGAGAGAAAAAGAGAGAGAAAGAGAAAGAGAGAGGGAGAGAGAGAGAGAGAGAAAGAAAAAAGAGAGAGAGAGGAAGAGAAAGAACCCTTCTGATTGGGAAGCCTAACACAGTGTTTGCAACATACAGGAACTCAATCAGAGTTTCAGTGCATGAAGACACAGGTTCCATTATTGTCTTCATTATAATTGTTGAGTTATACAAAGGACAACGGAGGTTGAGTTGGTTGTGGTGGTACACACCTGTAATCCTAGTAACCCGATAGGATGAAGCAGGAGGATAGTAAGTTGAAGGTCAGCCTCGGCAACTTAGTGAGACCCTGTACCGAAATTAAAATTTAAAAAAAAGCAACTAAAAAGTGCTGCAGATGTAACTTAGTGGTAAAGCATCTCTGTAGTCAATCTCCATTGCCATATAAAAGGAAGGAAGGAAGGAAGGAAGGAAGGAAGGAAGGAAGGAAGGAAGGAAGGAAGGGAGGAAGTCTAAGGCTGAGAGAGACTACATAACTTACTTATACTTACTAGGTTAGCCTGGAGTGGAGTTCATGTCCATTTGACTACAGAGATATTTTTCTTAGCCATAAAGAGTTTGCCTAAAGCTAATGGCATTTATTGACATTGTAGAATGCTCCCTCATAGCTTGGCACTCATAAGCATTCTTTCCTCTGCATCTTGCATTGCATAAACAAGTCACTTACCAAAGAAATCTTGTCTCTTAGCTCTCAGAAGAAAAAAGTTGTTTTTTTTTTTCTAAATCAGTTTGCAAAACTTCACTTTCTACCAATACCATATGCCATTATTTCTCATCATTTAGGACAGGTGGCATTGGCCAGCGGTCCTCTCAAAATTTAGATCCTGCTTCACTGAAGTAAAAGTTTGCTTCCTTTACAAAACTCAACAAATTTATATGTACCTAAATTTTCTGTCAGTTTTTGTAATTGTTCTAATCTAAGGCTACCCAAATCCATCAGATTTCTACTATTATTTTTTAATATTATGACTTACTAATATTTGTAATTTTCAGAACTCACTAGTTGCAAGTTAAAATGTTTCTACCAAGTGATTCTTCTTCCACTGCATTCCGTAACTCTAAAGCTCAATAATATAATTTTTTTTCTTAGCCATTTGGAGAAAAACACATTCTTCTTTTCAAATAGGGATTTCTTTGTTACCATTTTTTTTTGCTCCAAAATGTTAAATCTATAGTTATTGTCTTCTTTCTCTTACTCAAATTCCCATTTCATAGAGTGAAGCATACAGAATTATGAATGATATTGTAATCCCTCCTGGAAACAGAAGAGAAACATGGTTTCTATTAGAGTTTATTGTATTTTTATTCCTTATTTTTTAAAAAAAAGTTAAACAAAGTAACCCCTGAGGGCTCAAATCTCTTTATTTATAATTATAGGCAACCTGAGTTGGAGGACTAGCTTTTCCTGACATCATGCCTCTCTTTTGATTCGGTCACTGCTTCATTTCTTTGAGAAATTGTGAGTAATGGATGCTTTAGACTTGCAAGATGCTCAGTTTGCGGGAATGTAGACATGTGTGTTAGTCCCTAGAGATAGCTCCAGACAATCAGTACCTGTTCTACACCTTTATCCCATTCAGTCCATGTGTTGGTATGCACTGGTTAACAAAAATCATACACACTCCCTTATTGAATAAGCCATATTATTAACATCTTGTAAATTCACATAATATGACTCAAAGTCATAAAATCTTTCTCAAATAAATATTGACCAGCCTACTAAGTTATTTATTCACTAAATGACTCATTTATCTATTTGTGTATTTCTCTACTTACACATTTTAAAGTGCATGTACTTTCCTTCTTTACCAAATATAGTCAATATTCCTAGGAATCAGGGAACCAGTTTTGCAGACTCTTCTTTGCCATTGATTTGATTTGTAATAGGACCATGTCCAAAAATTTAAATAAAATAATGCAATTGCTATTTCTTTCCTTCAGCTATACAACAGAATTAGTACCTATCCACACTATTCTCAGAGTTGCTCTGTTAAAGGAATTCAACATCAAAACAATACAGAGTTGTCCTGTTAAGGGAATTCAACATCAAAACAACACGAAGAATGTAAAAAATAAGAGAGGGCTATCATGCTTGGATTTATAATAACTCAGAAAGAATATTAGGGATTGTAAATGTATTCATTTCTCCACAAAATAACCATGCAATACAATGGTTGTTTTATTATTCTCATGTTTCTGATTTGAAATTCAGAGTTCTAGACAATTTCAACAACTTGCTTGTAATATATCAACAAATGAGAAATTCACAATTCAAACCATATCTGTGTGAAACCAGAGCCCAGGTCCCTTCTCTCTACCATACACTAGCAAAGAAATTGCTGTAATTAAAAAAAAAAATGTGATGCTAAATCTGCCTGTGAGTCGCTCTCTGGTTCCATTGCCAGGAAGCAACGGCATTACTGATAGGTTACTTGCATCACAGGGCATGTCTTTGGAGTATTCTAATTTGCTACCTAGTATGGCAACCACAGAGTCCTGGCATCTTTATGCTGTGTGACAGAAAGCATGAATGGTGTCTAATGATGTTCTCTTATTAAACATTTATAGAACTTTAGAAATATACACATGGAATAGAAAGGCATTGAAGGTTAGCTTCTGTTAGACTGACCTACTGAATACATCCATGAGATCAACAAAGTGTACATGAGGCTAGGTTCTTTCTTGTTCTTTATGGTCCCCATGAGACTGTAAGCAGAGTGAAGGGCAAGAATTCTGTCCCTCCCTTAGGGTCATCAGTGTACCACAAAGTCTAGAACAGTAGCTGGAATGATGATTATTACTGGCAGAGTATCTTTACAGTAGCTGTGTTCTTTTGATCCCTCCCTCCTTATATCTTTATCTCATGGCATAAGTACCACACTGACAACTAGAAGCTATTGCTTTTGTTTACAATCTATGTTTTTCCTTAGGATGCAAATTATCTGAGAGGAGAGTTGATGTCTCAACTCACTTTTATACCAGAAGTATCCAGCAGTGCCTGTAATAAATATTTGCTCTCAATAAATATTTGTAGAATTGATTAAAAAGGAATAAATTATTTTAATTCAGCAAGGAGTTTCAAGCACCTCTCATCTTCCACTTATTCTAAAGGCATTAGAGAAGGCCTTAGCTTTCAAGGAGCTCATAATTAAATTTGTAATCTAAGAGCAGCATGTGCCAATTACTAAGGAATTGTCTCCTGGCTCCACACTCATTCTATTATTCTCTACTTTGTGGATTTGGGAATAGGACTGTAAAAAATACATTTCTTTCTTGCATCCAATTTCCTTCTTTGCTCTACTCAAAGGGGTTTATGAGAGGCAGTGAAAAGTGTGAAGAAAGGGAAACAAAAAAACCAAAACTTCCCTCTTCTAGCTTGCCTATTGTTATAAGCTGCATTGCCCCAGTGGGACATGTTATTCTAATCCAAAAGTTGCCTGTAGCCTCTAATGTCTTCTGGTACTCACACAAATAGCATCTCAGCAGTGACAGCTGCAAAGGTGATTTTGTTCCTCAGAGGTCAGTGCCGGGCTTTGTAGGGCTTCTCTGAAATTCTAGGTCCTGAAAAATCTCAACTCTAATCTTATCAATAGCTCTTTCGATGGATATTAAAAGGAGACACAACCTTAGTTGTAAAGAGAAGAGAAGCAAAGCATGTCTTCATTCACTTATTTTTTATTGAGGAAACTATTTAATCTGCATACTTGTGTCAAGAACCAGGAATGTGAAGCTTTGGTGGTAGCCTTCAAGAAACACTCAGCCTGGTAGGAGAATCAGATATTAAGAAAGCTACATTAAATGGTATTATGTGGTGTACTGGGAATGATTACACCATAAGGTGATGGCATATTTTATTAAAAAAATACAGTTTTCCAATCTCTAAAAATATATATTTGTAGTGCTTTTGAGGATAATTTCTTTTTCAAAATGTTAGAAATGAAAAAGACAAAGTCACTCTTGCTTTGTTTATAACGTGACCCCTATTGAAAATTTAAAACGCCTTTAAGGATAATGTGTTCATATCTAAGACTTAATGATTTGACATGTAACACTTCTGTAGTCTGCTTTATGGACAATATAAACATTCATAATTAGACCTTAGGACAATTTTGCTGTTGCATTTCTTTTATTCTACGCAGTAGTTTCCTTATCAGAGCTTAAAAACAATTAGAAACATATCTAACTGTTTGCTTCTGACACTAGTGAAATCATTTCCCACTGTTTTGGTAAAGAATTTTGTTCTCTCCTGTGGATTTAAAGTTAAGAGGCATAATTTCTCATTTTATGGCACTCCCTGAAGACTTGACCGAAACCACAGAGAACTTCAGAGGTCAGTGTGCTCGCCATGCTTGACTGAACATTACCCAGCCTGAGGAAGAATGAGAAATGGGTACAAAACAGGGATCATTTTTAGTGTTCTAATTTATTAGACAGGTTATTAATAAAGAAAATCATCTAGCAGAAATTTATATCACAAATACCAGATTCCAATCATTCTATATATTCAGTTAATTTTTGCTTTGTTTTCATGAGACTTGATACATTATTTTCAGGGAAATCTAACAAAAAGTTTCTCTAATGAACTTTTCATATATTGTTTTAAGCAGCAACTTACAGGTACAAATTTACCTTCAGAGTTTGCATAATCTTGTCATTTATCAAGACTAATTTCTAAAAGTTCCTCCCTTGGAGTTTCATGGTACATTTAAATATTATTTTGAAAAGGCATTTAATTTCCACCAATGTGGTGTACATAGAAGCTGTGATGCTCATTTAGTTTGAGAACCTTTAAAAATTAATAATAGTGATCACTTCTAAATGGTTTGTGGTTATTTCATTGCCAATTCCCCATTAAATTTTTTATATCTGTATGCAAATTAGAGTATAGGAGCTTTTGTTGAAAGGCAGGTAAGATTTCAGGTACGAGAAAAGAGCATCTCAACTGAGGAAGAAAATATCCACCTACTGGTTTCATTAAGGTCAACACATGTTGTTTTGAGGGTTTCCTGTGTCGGGCACTGGTTAAGTATTAGAAACACAAAGTTAAATAAGGCATGGCTTCTGACTTAGAATAACCCAAATCTAGCTGGGATATGCATATAGATATATAGAAACTCAAAGCCTTAACTGACATATTACAATGATAGAGTCACCAGACACATTCTTATAGACTTCAGTATGTTGATATAATTATAACCCATTCCTGCACAAGTGTATATAAAATGCTTACTGTGTGCAGGGTACTCTCCCTGCACTAGAAACACCTGTGTAGAACACTTCGCATAGCAAACTCACAGACTGGCAGGGGAAGTGAGACTTTCAATGACTAATTATACATGTTTTAACTAATTAAGCATTATATATGTATTCATTTTAAAATAAGCTTCAGAGGAAGAACAGCTATAGAAATTACAAGAATATTTCAAAGAAAGTAGTACAAGGGGGCCCCATATACCCAGCCAATTTCCTCTATTACAGCATCTTAAATTAGTATTTTATATTTGTTATAGCAAATAAAATAATATTGATACATCTCATTAGCTAAAATCCATACCTTACTACAGTTATTTGTAATTAAAATAGTTATTTAAGATAAAATGCAGAGGCATTTGGGAAAGTGGAGGAAATTTAGCCTTCATATTAGAAAATGAAGGAGAGAGTCATGATAACCTCTGAAAAATGAATGGAAGTTGGTTATAAAAAGGCGAAGGAGATAAGATCATTCTAGATCTAAGGAATAGCATGGGTAAGGCTCCTGAGATGAGGAAGGGAATACATCTTTCATGATATAGAAAGAAAGCTGGTGTGATTTGAAGAAAGATAGGAGGAAAATAGCACAAGATGATGTAAGAAAGGGTGGGACTAGATTGCAATAAAGTCTAAAAACACATTAATGATACTGGTCTTAATCCTATAAATGCTGAAAAACTTTTGAAGGGTTTAAACAATCACATTATCATGATTGTACTTTTAAAAGGCTGCTCTAAAAGACCTACAACTATCAGGTGGGAAAGTTTTTCTGAACTTCAGTGTCTATTTCATTATGTTAAGTTGGTATCTATAATCTCTATGATTGATAGTTAATGGTTATAATATCCCCAAAGATGATGTGGTTTCTAAGATAGATGAAGATTAAGGCAAAAATGTGAGGGTATCAGCCGGGCGTGGTGGCGCAAGCTTGTAATCCCAGCATTTGGGAGGCTGAGACCGGAGGATCCGGGTTTGCGGCCAGCCTCAGCTACCTAGTGAGGCACTCCGCAACTTAGTGAGACTCGGTTTCAAAATAAAGAATAAAAAATAGGGGTGGGGGTAT
>PVLC010027937.1:0-11125 GCA_004027655.1 Graphiurus murinus
TTTCTTTTCTTTTTTTTTTTTTGCAGGACTGGGGATTGAACTCAGGGGCATTCTACCTCCGAGCTATACCCCCAGCCCTATATATATATATTTTTTATTCTTTATTTTGAAACCGAGTCTCAGTAAGTTGTGGAGTGCCTCACTAGGTAGCTGAGGCTGGCTGCTAACCCGGATCCTCTGGTCTCAGTCTCCCGAATGCTGGGATTTCAAGCGTGCGCCACCACACCCGGCAGTGTGTGTGTGTTTTTTACTGGGGATTGAATCCAAGGGCATTCTATCTCTGAACTATATCCTAAGCCCTATTTTTATTGTTTATTTTGAAACAGGGTCTCACTAAGTTGTGGAGGGCCTCACTAACTAGCTGAGACTGGCTGTGAACTCAATCCTCCCCAAGTACTGGGATTATAAGCATGTGCCCCCACCCTGCATGAGGCCCTATTTCTTTATTTTTTTGCGGTACTGGCGATTGAACTCAGGGGCATTCTCCCTTGAGATATACCCCCAGCCCTATCTTTTATTCTTTATTCTGAAACCGGGTCTCGCTAAGTTGCGGAGTACCTCACTAAGTAGGTGAGGCTGGTGGCGAACCCAGATTCTCCGGTCTCAGCCTCCCAAATGCTGGGATTACAAGTGTGCACCACCACGCCCGGTTTGAGGCCCTATTTCAAAATAATAAATAAAAATAGGGCTGGGTGTGTATCTTGGAGGTAGAATGCCACTGGGGTTCAATTCCCAGTACCACAAAAAAGAAAGAAAAAAAATTACAAAATGAAATATTATTTAAAAAAACCACTCACGGCTGAGGTGGGAAAAATAGTGACTGTTTTCTTCACATTCCTTAAAAAAGTCATAAATGAAGCTGGGCGTGGTGGCACACGCCTGTAATCCCAAATACTTGGGAGGCTGAGATAGGAGGATCACAGGTTCGAGGAGAGCTTGAGCAGTAGTAAGATTCTCTTCAACCTAGTGAGATTCTGTTTCCAAATAAAAATAAAATAGGGCTGGGGATGTAGCTTGGAGGTAGAATGACCCTGTATCCATTCCCCAGGGCTACCCACAAACACACAAAAAAAGTTATAAATGGTTACATGTCACTGTCTATTCTATAACATAATTCCCCTGTTTTAAGTTATGACAGTTTAAAATACTATTGTTAGACTGTAAAAATATTTTTCAAATAGCCGACAAATTATAAAATGCTTACCTTTGCCCTATGTTCAACATTGGCTTTGCGGTCCAGAAGCAAACTCACTACTTCTGCTCTGCCCTGGAAACAGGCCAGGGTGAGAGCCGTGTTCCGATTGGTCTCTATTTGAGCATTAATGTCTGAACCCATATCAAGCAACAGTTTCACTGCAGGAACATGTCCATTCATTGCAGCCAGCATCAGGGGAGAAATACCTAGTTTACTCCCAGTCCTAAGGAAGAAAATGTCCTCAGAAAATTAAAGGAATACGTTGCCTTTGTTAAAAAAATAATAATAAAGATGAATATGTTTTGGTAAAAGGAAATGTTTAATTTTTTTTTTTTTTTTTTTTTTTTTGCGGTACTGGGGGTTGAACTCAGGGGGCATTCTACCTCTGAGCTACACCTCCAGCCCTAATTTATATTCTTTAGTTTGAAACCGAGTCTCACTAAGTTGCGGAGTGCCTCACTAGGTAGCTGAGGCTGGCCGAGAACCCGGATCCTCCAGTCTCAGCCTCCCGAATGCTGGGATTACAAGCGTGCGTCACCACGCCTGGCTGAAATGTTTAATATTGATGAATAGATTTTACTTATTTAGACCAACAACAAGTAATACGAAAATCTCATAATTTAAAACATAGTATCTAGCCGGGCGTGGTGGCACATGCTTGTAATTCCAGTACTTGGGAGGCTGAGATGAGAGGATCCGGTTTGCGGCCAGCCTTAGCTACTTAGTGAGGCCCTCTGCAAATTAGTGAGATACTGCTTCAAAGTAAAGAATAAAAAATAGGGCTGGGGATGTAGCTTGGAGGTAGAATGTCCCTGGGTTCAATCCCCAGTATTGCAAAATAAATAAATAAATAAATAAATAAATAAATAAATAAATAAATAAATAAATAAAAAAAATAATATCTGTTTAGGGTTATAAATTTTCAATAAAGTACAAGTACTTTTTGAAATGAGACTTATCGAGCCGGACGTGGTGGCGCATCCTTGTAATCACAGCATTTGGGAGGCTGAGATCGGAGGATCCAGGTTCGAGGCCAGACTCAGCTACGTAGTGAGGCACTCCGCAACTTAGTGAGACCTTGTTTCAAAAAGTAAAGAATAAAAAATAGGGCTGGGGGTATAGCTCAAAGAGTTCAACAATCCCCGGTACTGGGGAAAAAAAAAAAAAAAAAAAAGAAATGAGACTTATCTATTTATTTATTTATTTATTCATTTATTTTTTTGTTGTTCCAGGGATTGAACTCGGATGCATTCTACCTCTGAGCTATACCCCCAATCTTATTTTTTATTCTTTATTTTTGAAACAGGGGCTTACTAAGCGGTAGAGGGCCTCACAAAGTGGCTGAGGCTGGCCATGAGCCTGTGATCCTCCTGTCTCAGTCTCCCAAGCATGCGCCACCATGCCCCGCCTTCTATTTTTTATTCTTTAAACAGGCTCTTTCTAACTTGTGGAGGGCCTCAGTAAGTAGCTAGAGCTGTCTATGAACCTGCCATCCTCTTGTCTCAGCCTCCAAAGTACTGGGATTACAAGCATGAGCCACCATGCCCACGTATAAGAACTCTTCAAAAGAAGCTGTATTAACCAGGTGTGGTGACATATACCTGTAATCCCAGTACTTGGATGGCTGAGACCGGAGGATAGCAAGGTTGGAGACCAGCCTTAGCAATTTAGCCAGACTCTCAGCAACCTAGCAAGAACATGTTTCAAAGCAAACACACACACACACACACACACACACTCACTCACTCACTCACTCACTCACACACACAGTGACTGGGGGGGTGAAGCTTAGAGGTAGAATGCCCCTGGATTAAACCCCTAGCACCTAAAACAAAAACAAAACAAAACAAAAAAACAGCCAGGGGTGATGGTGCAGGATTGTAATCCCAGTACTTGGGAGGCTGAGACAGGAGGATTGCAGGTTCATAGACAGCCTCAGCTACTTAGTGAGGCCCTCTGCAACCTAGTGAGACGCTGTTTCAAAATAAAGAATGAAAAATAGGGCTGGGTGTATAGCTTGGAGACAGAATGCTCCTGGGTTCAATCGCCATTAACTCCCCCCACATACATACACACAAAAAGAAGTCATATTACTGAAAGAAAATGGGATTACTTAAAAACATACTATAGGAATAATTCTTGGCTTGGCAAGTTTAGTATTATCTTAATTTAAAATGATATCTGGAGGCAGGCATGGTGGCACACACTTGTAATCCCAATACTTGGGAGGCAGAGATAGAAGGATCTATACTTAGTGAGGCCCACCGTGTTTCAAAATAAAAGAATAAAAATAGGGCTGGGAATGTGGCTCCGGGGTAGAATGCCCCTGGGTTCAATCCCTAGTACCACAAAAATAAAATGGTATCTGTTGCCAGGCATGGTGGTACATGCTTATAATCCCAGTACTTCCAAGGCTGAGACAGGAGGATCGTAAGTTTGAGGACAGTCTCAGCATATAGTGAGGTTGTTAGCAATTTAAGGGATTTTGTTTCAAAATAAAAAAATGAAAATAGGGCTGGGAAGCCAGGCATGGTGGCACACGCTTGTAATCCCAGTACTTGGGAGGCTGGGACAGGAGGATCTGGGTTCACAGCCAGCCTCAGCTACTTAGTGAGACCCTGTTTCAGAATAAAGAATAAAGCGGTATTCAGAAAATAGAATACCGCTGGGTTCAATCCCCAGTACTGGGAAAAAAAAAAAAGGGCTGGAGGTGTAGCTTGGAGGTAGAATGTTCCTGGATTCAATCCCCAGCATCACAAAATTAAATGCAAAAATAAAAAATAATAATAAAATGGTATCTGTCCAACTATTTAGGGGAAGACAATTCTAACAGAGTAATAAAATCAATGAATAGGTGATACCTTGAATTAATTTCTGCACCAGCATTAAGCAGAATCTTAATGATGTTAACATATCCTCCAGATGCAGCTAGACTCAATGGTGTATAATCAGACACATTTCTATGCTCTTTATTTGCACCTCGAGCCAGTAGCAAGTCTACTACCTATAAAGTAAAAATATAAAGAGGAACTCAGTTTACACCAGGGGCTCAACTTACAATGAAGGAAGCACAAAGTAGAACTACAACTTCATTGTCTAAATATCCAACATTTTAATTACATTTCATTAGGTCCTAAATATTAAAATAACAGGATTAGAGGAATTGATTCAATTTCTTTTTTTTGATGCAGTATTGAGGATTTAACTCTGGGGCATTCTACCTCCTAGCTACACCCCCGGCCCTATTTTTATTCTTTATTTTGAAACAGGGTCTCATTAAGTTGCGAGGGCCTCACTAACTAGCTGAGGCTGGCCAAAAACCTGGGATCCTCCTGTCTCAGCCTCCCAAGTGCTGGGATTACAAGCGTGCGCCACCACGCCCAGCTTGGATATAATTTCATATCAAGGAATTCAGAGCTTTGAAATCCCAACTATACTGAAATAAAAATATGTCATCCTTTCCATTTGTCAATTACTGAGCAATGAAGTTGCATTTGATATGTGTTAGAATTGTGTTCATTCAACCCCAATAAATGTAATGGTTGGGTTTATTTATTTATTTTTTTTGCGGTACTGGGGATTGAACCCAGGGGCATTCTACCTCCGAGCTATACCCCCAGCCCTATTTTTTATTCTTTATTTTGAAAGGCAGCTGAGGCTGACCGCGAACCCGGATCCTCCGGTCTCAGCCTCCCGAATGCTGGGATTACAAGCGTGCGCCACCACGCCCGGCTCAATGGTTGGGTTTAGAATGTTCCCTAAAATATGTGTTGAAGGCTTGGTCCTCACTGTAGCAATGCCTAGAAGTGGGAGCTTTGGGAAAGTGTTTAGACCATGAGGGCTCTGACTTTATCAATGGACTAACCCATTGATAGTTGATTGGACTAATGAGAGATGTGGGGAAACTATAGGCAGTTGGGGCATGGTTGGAGAAAGTAAGTGACTAAGGGGGGATATACCTGTGGAAAGTATACGTCGTTCCTGCCACTACCCTGCCTCTGCTTCCTGGCAGCCATGAGGAGATGAGCAGTTTTCCTCTGCTGTATCCTGCCATGATGTTTCTAACTTAGAGCTAGAAGACCATGGGTTGAAACCTCTGAAACCATGAGCTAAAATAAAACTTTCCTTAAATTACTCTAGTCAAGTATTTTGGTCACAGCAATGAAAAGCTGACTAATAAAGTAGACTCCTTAAAAGGGCATTTAACATAACAAAAGTACCCTGCCCCTTGAAAGGAATAAAGAAGATGTCAAAAGAGATGCATGTTTTGTTCATGTAGTTAAAGGCCTAATCATATGCATATTTAAAAATACAAGTAAAATGAATAGAAATAAAAGTTAACATTAAACACACCTCCTGACGCCCACCAGAACATGCCAATGAAAGTGGAGTATCCTTAGTTCGTTCAGATTGTGCTTCTATATCTCCACCTTTATCCAAAAGGATTTCAACAACTCCAACATGACCTGCTGTAGCTGCCAGGATCAGTGGTGTAAAACCTAAATCAGAAAATAAATATCTCTAAAAAATCTGTGGTTTTTATTTATTTTAAAGTTACTGCTTTCAATTCTCTATTATTTTAATTAAGCCTTTAGGGCAGATAGTGATGGCCATTCAGCATAAACTTCTCCAAATCCTCTTTTTTTGTGTGTGTGGATTGAACCAAGGGGCATTCTACCTCTGAGCTATACCCCTAGCCCTATTTTACTTTTTTTTTTTTTTTTTGGCAGTACTGGGAATTGAACTCAGGGGCATTCTATCTCCGAACTACACCCCAAGCCCTATTTTTTATTCTTTATTTTGAAACAGAGTCTCACTAAGTTGCGGAGTGCCTCACTAGGTAGCTGAGGCTGGCCGCGAACCTGGATCCTCCGGTCTCAGCCTCCCAAATGCTGGGATTACAAGTGTGCGCCACCACGCCCAGCTACTTTTTATTTAGAAAGAGGGTCTCACGAACTTCTGGAGGGCCTAAGTTGCTGAGGCTGACTGTGAACTTGGAATTCTCCCGTCTCAGCTTCATAAGTACTGAGATTACAGGTGTGTGCCACCATGCCAGGACACACACGCACACACACACTCATAAAACCTGACAAGCCGGGCATGGTGGCTCACGCTTGTAATCCCAGCATTTGGGAGGCTGAGACTGGAGGATCCAGGTTCGAGGCCAGCCTCAGCTATCTAGTGAGGCACTCCACAACTTAGTGAGACCCTGTTTCAAATAAACCAATAAAAAAAAAATAGGTCTAGGGGTATAGCTCGGAGGTAGAATGCCCCTGAGTTCAATCCCCAGTACTGCAAAAAAAAAAAAAAAAAAAAAAAAAAAAAAAAAAAAAAAAAAAAAAAAAAAACCTGACAAAAGGGAAAAAACTTAGTCAATAAAACCTATTAAGCAAGATGCAGTGGTGCATGTCCGTAATCTCAGCACACGGGAGGTGTAGAAAGGAGGATCACAAGGTTCAAGGACAGCCTCATCAATTTAACCCTATATATAAAAATAAAAAATAAATTAAAAATAAAGCCAGGCACGAGGGAGGTTGAAATAGGAGGATCGCAGGTTCACAGCTAGCCTCAGCTACTTAGTGAGGGCCTCTACAAAGTAAAGAATAAAAAATAGGGCTGGGGATGTAGTTCAGAGGTAGAATGCCCCTGGGTTCAATCCTCAGTACCGAAAAGTACTAGGATTACAGACGTATGACAACATGCTTGGCTCCCTATTTTATTATTTTTAATTTTGAAACAGGGTCTCACTAAGTTCCACAAGGCCTTGCTAAATTGCTGAGGCTGTCCTTGAACCTGTGATCTTCCTATCTTACTATCTTAGCCTCCCAAGTACTGGGATTACAGGCAGGCACTTCCATACCTGGCGTACAACTTTTTTTTTTCTTTTGTGGTACTGAGGATTGAACCCAGGGGGAGTCTACCTCCAAACTCACCCCTCGCCCTACTTCATTCTTATTTTGAAACAGGGTCTTGCTGGGTTGATGAGAATCTCACTGCTTGCTGAGGCTGTCTTCAAACCCATAATCTTCCTGTCTCAGTCTCTCAAGTACTCAGATTACATCACCAGCTACAATTTTGTTTTTTAAAAAATGGTGCTAGGGACTGGGCTTGGTGGCGCTCGCTTGTAATCCCAGCATTTGGGAGACTGAGACTGGAGGATCTGGGTTTTCGGCCAGCCTTAGCTGTGTAGTGAGGCCCTCTGCAACTTAGTGAGACCCTGTTTCAAAATAAAGAATAAAAAAAAATAGGGCTGGGGCTGTAGCTAGGAGGTAGAATGCCACCAGGTTCCATCCCCAGTACCGCAAAAATAAATTAAAAAAAAAAAAAAAAAAAAAAATGGTGCTAGGGATGAAACTCAGTTGAGAATGCTAGGTATGAGAGCTCTACCACTGAGCTAAACCCCACCCCTGCAACCAAAACTTACTTACTATCACTGATAATTTATATATAACTTTTTTTTTTTGAGAATTATTTTGCTCTGCAGATTAATGAATCTGAATATTGCTTATTTACTTTATCACTGAGAGTGTAGTAACTTTATTGATGTTGAAATAGCTAGTTTTTCTGATGTAACTATGCTTATATTTTATTCATGATTGATATTTCCTACCTTTTTTGTCTCGGTGCTCAATTTTAGCATCTCGTGCAATGAGTACAGATACAAGTTCTTCATGACCACCTGCACAAGCTAGTGTTAATGCTGTGTCATGATTGCTCTCAGTCTACGTGGAAAAAAAAATTTTTTAAAGGATTATTAATTGAAAACAATATTTATTTTTGCCATGAATGGATAGGTTGTACAAATTTAAATAAAGTAATTTACTCACATGCGCATCTATGTCAACTGAAGGATACACAGGGGGCATAGACTGGGAAACCATATTGCTTGGAGTCTGTGAACAGGATTCAGGTATAAGACATTCTGTGGTTTGAGAGGAACCATTTGAAGCAGTGGGCACTCTGCTACTCACAGCTGAAAAATAATATTCATATTGCTAAATTCCATTTAAGAGAATAAGGTCATTTGTAACAGAAAAACACAAACCCAAAAATTTCCATAGCAGAGATATAATGCAGTAGTAAGATCACAAGTTTTGGAATCAGAAGGACCTATATGTGAATTCCAACTCTACCACTGATTTTCTTAACTTAAACAAGTAATTAACTTGTCTGAGCATCAATTTTCCTCATATGTAAAAAGGAATAATAATATTACCTGCCTTAGAAGGTTGTTGGAAAGACCACGTGAGATAATGCATGTAAAACACTTAACACAGTACCCGGTATTTAGTGTATATACAATAAATGGTGGCTTTTTACACTTTGAATACGGAGAATATTAGTTTCCCTTTATTTATTTTTTTCCCCAGTACTAGGGATTGAACCCAGGGAGCATTCTACCTCCCAGCTACACCCCCAGCCCTATTTTTTTTAATTCTTTATTTTGAAACAGGGTCTCATGAAGTTGGAGAGAGCCTAAGTAGCTGAGGCTGGCTGCAAACCTGCCATCCTCCTGTCTCGGCCTCCCAAGTACTGAGATTACAAGTGTGCACCACCACGCCCGGCCTAGTTTCCAATTCTTTTTAAAAAGGAGTTTTACATCTTAGTTTAAAAAAGGCAATTAGATAAAAATACCCTGTGGACAATGCAAAAAAGTGGAGGGAGGAAAAGGAGGGGACAAATTAGAATATTTCTCATATAACTAGCAGGAAATATGTTTTTGTGTATATGTTTGTGTGTTAATGGAAATTGAACCCAGGGCATTCTACCTCTGAGCAACCACCTGAAGTCCCTTTTTTAACTTGTTTATTTTGAAACAGGGTCTCACTAAGTTGCTGAGGCTATCCTCAAACCTGTAATCTTCCTGTCTCAGCCTCCCAAGTACTGTGATTTACAAGCATGTGCTACCATATCCAGCTAGAATATGTGTTTTTAAAATGAAATATTTCCTTTGAAAATTTCCTAAAATACATCATTGTATGAAAGTGAAAATATTATTAAAATGAACATTGGAACTTTTTTTTTCAGTACTGGAGATTGAACCCAGGGACATTCTCCCTCTGAGGTATACTCCAGCCCTATTTTTTATTCTTTATTTTGGAATAGGGTCTCACTGAGTTGTGGAAGGCCTCACTAAGAATCTGAGGCTGGCCACAAACCTGCAATCCTCCTGTCTCAGTCTTCCAAGTACTGGGATTATAAGTGTGCGCCACCATGCCCAGCTGAAAATTACATCTTTTATGTCTCTGAATGTCTTATATTTCACAGGGCATAGTTTGACCTTTTGGGAAGGAAACAGGACTTACTTTGGATATGTGAGCAGTCAATGAGACAATGTATTTAAAGCATTTAACATAGTGTTTTGCAAATGGTGAGTATTCAATAAATATAATTGCTATAAATTTTAGAAGACTTTAGTACTATTATTCACTATATTGAAAAATAAAAACATTATTATTAATTCAATGGAAAAACTCAGAAAAATAATCATGAATAACAAAGGAAAAAACAAAGCTTCAGTGATGGCAATAATTTAATATTTGTACCCATTAAAAGTCAGTCAAAGCTGGGCTTGGTGGCGCACGCTTGTAATCCTAGCATTTGGGAGGCTGAGACCAGAGGATCCGGGTTCTCGGCCAGCCTCAGCTACCTAGTGAGGCACTCCGCAACTTAGTGAGACCCTGTTTCAAAATAAAGAATAAAAAAATAGGGCTGGGGATGTAGCTCAGAGGTAGAATGCCCCTGAGTTCAATCCCCAGTACCACAAAAAAACAAAAAACAAAAACACCCCCAAGACTTGAAGGAAAATGTAGTTATTTCAAGTGTTAGAAAATGTTTTCTCTCAAGAACTTTGATATGACTGAATCCCAATCAAGGCTACTGTAGGAATGATTAAGTTTTTTTTTTTTTTTTTGCGGTACTGGGGGTTGAACTCAGGGGCATTCTACCTCCGAGCTACACCCCCAGCCCTATTTTTTTTTTTTTATTCTTTATTTTGAAACCGAGTCTCACTAAGTTGCGGAGTGCCTCACTAGGTAGCTGAGGCTGGCCGCGAACCCGGATCCTCCGGTCTCAGCCTCCCGAATGCTGGGATTACAAGCGTGCGCCACCACACCCGGCTATGATTAAGTTTACTAAGTTACTAGATTAGCAGAATTTCAGATGCTTGGGTGTTTCTGTATAAGCTATCCCACCCCCAACAGCAATATATAAAACCATCTCAGCAATATAAATTTTAACAACTGCTGTCACCATATAAATAACGTAATTCAACTATCGAATTACAAACAGGAATGATTACTATATATGTTTGTTTCACCTGTAAGAATATACACAATGGGAAAAAAAAAAAGCTTAAAATTTCTTGTTATTCAACGAATTAAGAGTATAGGGTACACCTCCTTAAAAATAGCTGATATGTTTTGGAAAACAGCTCAAAACAACAACACATTAGATTGATGTATAGTAGCTTACTGATAGAATTTAACACTGGTTAGTTTTATAATTATTAACCTATATTTTAGTAAACAACTACTTTTCTATCATTATTTTGTTTGACCTTCTTATTATGAAAAGCAGATATTTAAAATAACTTAAATAGTTGCTTAGGATGCTATGCCAGAATGTGATGGTATGAAAGATTTCTTTACAGAGTTGGCTTTTAACAAATACTTCAGTGTTTAACAGTCTTGTTACCAAAAAATATAGTCACATCACTTATTGTACATTTTTATATTATTTATCCTAGAAGCAATTTTTCTCCTTGTAATAATGACAATCAGAAACAGTACATAGAAAGTGACTTTAATAGAATTAATTACAAATGAATAAAATAAAATTAGAAAGTAGCAAGAGATTTAAAAGATACATGTGGAATAAAGGTTGTATCATAAGAATATTATACCAGCCTATGACATTTACATAGATCCT
>PVLC010027937.1:11225-21431 GCA_004027655.1 Graphiurus murinus
CTTTTTTTTTTTTTTTTTTTTTTGCAGTACTGGGGATTGAACTCAGTGGCATTCTACCTCCGAGCTACATCCCCAGCCCTATTTTTTATTCTTTATTTGGAAACAGAGTCTCACCAAGTTGCAGAGTGCCTCACTAGGTAGCTGAGGCTGGCCGCGAACCCGGATCCTCCGGTCTCAGCCTCCCAAATGCTGGGATTACAAGCGTGCGCCACCACGCCCGGCTTCCAGTCCTATTTTTTATTCTTTATTTTGAAACAGGGTCTCACTAAGTTGCGGAGTGCCTCACTAGGTAGCTGAGGCTGGTCGAGAACCCGGATCCTTCGGTCTCAGCCTCCCAAATGCTGGGATTATAAGCCTGCACCACCAACCCGGCTTAGGTTTTATTTTTATTTTATTTCATTTTATTTTTTGCTGTACTGGGGATTGAACCCAGGGGCATTCTACCCCCAAGCTACATTCCCAGTTGTATTTTTTAGTCCTTATTTTGAAACAGGGTCTCACTAAGTTGCGGAGAGCCTCACTAAGTAGCTGAGGCTGGGAGGGCATGGTGGCGCCCGCTTGTAATCCCAGCATGGGAGACCAGAGGATCCAGGTTCAAGGCCAGCCTCAGCTACCTAGTGAGGCACTCCACAACTTAATGAGACTCGGTTTCAAAATAAAGAATAAAAAAATAGGGCTGGGGATATAGCTCAAAGGTAAAATGCCCCTGAGTTCAATCCCCAGTACAGAAAAAAAAAAATTTTTTTTTTAAATTGCTATAATGTTTTATATAATAGCAACATTATTAGTACATTTAAATTAAAACCTAAAGATAAAATGTTAGCATCAATTAGAAAAAAATTACTAAAGAAATTTAATTGTAAATCCTCTCAAAATAAGATAATTTCCTAACCTACATCATTGACTACCACAAGGTTACTTAAATTAAGATTGTTATTATTATTATTATTTTTTTGGTGGCATTGTGTGTGTGTGTGTGTGTGTGTGTGTGTGTGTGCGCCACCCCCCCCCCCATTTTATTTTTGAAAGAGGGTCTTGCTAAATTACTCTGTACTATTCTTGAGCCTGTTAATCCTCCTGATTCAGCCCCGAAACCCTGGGATTACAGGCCACTGTACCCAGCTAAAGTAAGATTCTTTTTTCTTTGGTACTGGGGATTAAACCCAGGGGCATTCTACTTTGAGCTACATCTCCAGCCCTATTTTATTTTACTTTTTTAAAATTCTGAAACAGGGTATCACTAAGTTGCTGAGGATCTTACTAAATTGCAGATCTTAGTTTGCAACCTGTGATACTCCTGTCTCAACCTCCCAAGTACTGGGATTACAGGCATTCGCCATCACACCAAACATAAAGATTCTTTAAAATTGAAATTTGTAGCCAGGTGTGGTGGTGCACGCTTGTAATCCCAGCATTTTGGAGGCTGAGACTGGAGGATCTGGGTTCGCGGCCAGCCTCAGCTACCTAGTGAGGCACTCCCCAACTTAGTGAGACCCTGTTTCAAAATAAAGAATAAAAAATAGGGCTGGGGGTGTAGCCCGAAGGTAAAATGTCCCTGAGTTCAATCCCTAGTACCACCACCAAAAAAAAAAAAAAAAAATTGAAATTGAAATTTGTTTTAAGAGAGCATATTAACGTGCAAATAAGAATAATGCATTAAAAAGTCATAAGATTATATTAAAGTGTACATGCATATACATCAAATCTTAATATAATAAGCAAAATTGTTATTTAATAGAATTTAGAAGCCTAAGAAATAACATTATCTTTAAAATAAATTTAGAACTTAAAGCTGAATCAGATCCAAGGTTCTTTCTTAAGCCTGGCTGAATCAAGTTTGAATCCTGGCACTTACAAGTGTAATTTAATTTCCTTAAGCTTCAGTTTTTTCAAAAGAAAAACAGAGGTGAGGAAAGAACTTATAATAGAGGACAATTATAAGTAGCCCATGATATAATGTAAAATAAGCATTTAGCACAGATCTTGGTACATGGATAAGTGTTCAATGAATGTAAATAAACTGATATTAGTGAATTTTAAAACAATCTTTCTTCCCCCCACCCCCCAAATACTGGGGATTGAATCTAGGATTATTCTACATCAGAACTACACCCCCAGCCCTATTTTATTTTTTATTTTGAAACAGGATGTCACTAAGTTGCAGAGGGCCTCACTAAGTAGCTGTTGCTGGCCACGAACCTGCAATCCTCCTGTCTCAGCCTCCCAAGTACTGGGATTACAAGAGTGTGCCACCATGTCTGGCAAACAAACCTTTCGTGTGTGTGTGTATGTGTGTGTGTTACTTGGGATTGAACTCTGGGGCATTTTACCTCTGAAGTAAACCCTCAGCCTTTTTTATTTTTGTTTTGAAAACAGGGACTTGCTAGGTTGCTGAGAGTCTTGCTAAATTGCCAAGGCTGGTCTCCAACCTACAATCCTCCTGTTTCACCTTCCAATTTACTGAGATTACAGGTATGCGCCACCACATCTGGTTTACCGGATCTTCTTACAACTAGGAATGAAATTTTTACTAAATGTTTCTAGAACTGCTCAATAGCCAAAGCTACTTTGAATTTCTTTAAAGTGCTTTAAATTTCTAGATGCAGGAAGTGTTGAGAATCATTTGCTATTACGGTAACTGTTTAAAAGCCCAACATTCACTTTCAGAAAAAAAAGATCTGATGACCTATGTTCTTAATCAAGAGTTTATATTGCCAAGTGTGGTGGTACATGCCTGTCATCCCAGTACTTGGGAGGCTGAGATAGTAGGATCATGGGCTTGAAACTAGGTTCAGCAATTTAGTGAGATCTTGTTTCAAATAAAAAATAAAATACGGATGGGAGTGTAGCTCAGAGAGAAAATGTCTCTGAGTTCAATTCCCGGTAGCAACAAACATATACATATGTTTGTATATGTGTAATATATAGAATCTATATGTAATATATAATCTAATATCTATATGCAATATATAGCTAGGACAATATTAAAACCATTTCATTATCATAAGAAATATTTTAAGTGTAGAACAGCAATAAAGATAAGGCATTCCTCTGGGGTACACATCTATAATCCCAGTACTTGGGAGTATGAGACAGGAGGATCACAGATTTGAAGCCAGCCTTAGCAACTGAGACCCTATTTTAAAACAAAAAGGACTGGGGGTGTAGCTTAAAGGAAGACTGCCCCTGGATTCAATGCCCAGTACCCAAAAAAGGGGAAGAAAGAAATAAGGAAAAGAAGGAAGAGAGGGAGGGAGGGAAAAGATATTTCTATATATTGAAATCATGAAATTTACTACTGTTGCCAGGTGTGGTGGTGCATGCTTGTATCCCAGTACTTGGGGTTGAAACAGGAGGATCCCAAGTTTGAGGACAGCCTCAGTAAGTAATGAGTCTCTCATCAACCTAGTGAGATCCTATTTTAAAATAAAAATGAAAAACAGTGCCTCAGTAAGTAATGAGTCTCTCATCAACCTAGTGAGATCCTATTTTAAAATAAAAATGAAAAACAGTGCTGGAAGTATAGCTCGGAGGTAGAATGCCCCAGGGGATAATCCCCAGTACCACACACAGACAAAAAAAGGAAATTTACAGCTGTTATACATAGATATTCCCTAAGGTAAAATAATATTGAGCATTCTCTCCTTATGAAGGATGAGAATTTTTTTTTTTTTCCTTCAGTACTGGGGATTGAACTCAGGGGCATTCTATGTCTGAGCTACACCCCATCCCTTCGAGGTATACCCCCAACCCTATTTTTTATTCTTTATTTTTGAAACCGGGTCTCACTAAGTTGCAGAGTGCCTCACTAGGTAGCTGAGACTGGCCTCGAATCTGAATCCTCAGTCTCAGCCTCCCAAATGCTGGGATTACAAGTGTGTGCCACCACGCCTGGCTTATCTGTGGCCTGTTCTATTATCCTACTAATACATTTTACAATTCACAGAATTAGACATTATCCTTTTATGATTTCTTTCACCCTCAATTAAGAAAATTAAGAGGAACAGACTTAGAAAAATAATATTTTAAAATTTTAAGTGGAAGCCGGGCCTGGTGGCGCACACTTGTAATCCCAGCATTCGGGAGGCTGAGACCGGAGGATCCGGGTTCGTGGCCAGCCCCAGCTACCTAGTGAGGCATTCCACAACTTAGTGAGACCCGGTTTCAAAATAAAGAATAAGAAATAGGGCTGGAGGTATAGCTCGGAGGTAGAATCCTCCTGAGTTGAATCCCCAGTACTGCAAAAAAAAAAAAAAAAAAATTTAAGTGGGACAGGTCATTATCTTTTTCTGTGCAGGGGAGGGGGCACTGGGGATGGAACCCGGGGACATGTCCCTGGGCTACACACCCAGCCCTATTTTATTATCTTAAACAGGGTCCCACTAAGTCGCAGGGGGCCTCATTAAGTTGCTGAGACTCGCTGTAAACCTGCAATTCTCCTGTCTCAGCCTCCCAAGTACTGGGATTATGGGTGTGCACCATCATGCCCAGCTCAGGTCATTATCTTAAACAAAGAAACAAAATTTTATATAAAGACAATTTTTTTTTTTTTTTTTTTGCGGTACTGGGGATTGAACTCAGGGGCGTTCTACCTTCGAGCTATACCCCCAGCCCTATTTTTTATTCTTTATTTTGAAACAGGGTCTCACTAAGTTGCGGAGGGCCTCACTAGTAGCTGAGGCTGGCCGCGAACCTAGATCCTCCGGTCTCAGCTCCCAAATGCTGGGGTTACAAGCATGTGCCACCATGCCCGGCTTATAAAGACAATTTTCAAGTTGTCTGATTTAAAAGATAAAACTTATTAATAAAAAGATCTTATGTGATAGGTATTAATGCCCAACATAAATTAAGTTTTGTTAGCTCATATTAACATTATACAAATTAGAAGTTTTCTAAGCTAATTTTTAAAGTTGCAAGTGAACTTTGTAAAAGAACATTTTCATTTAATACTTCAGTGAAATAAAAAATTTTCCTGTAAGAACCATCTGTAAATATTACTGAGTTTAACACCTATGAGCTGTTTCTACATTATTTTTTAAAAAAGCTCCATCTCTAATGATCAGTAATGTTTCATAACTTAACAAAAATTGAGCACTTAATTAGAAACATTATAATGCTAGTTTACAGAAACGCCTCAAAGGCAATGTCACAATTCTATAAGCAATGGAAGTCATACGCATGCCCAATAAAATTTCTGATTTAAGTAATCTTATTCCACATTTTAAAGATGCAGTAAAGATAAGGAAGACTGAAGGCTTACAAAAGAAGAAAAGAAACTGGTATAGCATAATTGGGATAGGGGAGGGGAGGAGAATATGACAAGAGGAAACAGACAACAGTAAGGAAAAAAATGTTGCAATCAAGAGACAGAGGACTGGCCTGCCTTTGAATATCACTCCAGCTACATCTTAGTTCTTGGTCTTCATCCACTGTCAACAGCCATTCTGGCTGCATTTCTGAACTGGGCTTTCATGGAGGTGATACATTCACCAGCCATCTTTAGGAAGGTAAATGATTAATTGCACTGTTTTCCCACTGCTGCAAGGACAATGAAAGGGAAAGTAAACTTGTGCATCTCATTTCATATCTAGTTGTAATTTTCCACACAACAATAAACAGAAACACATACTTTAAGATTATTAGGGCATTTTTTCCCGTGTGTGTGAGAGAGAGAGAGTGTGTGTGTGTGTGTGTGTGTGTGTGTGTGTGTGTGCATGCATGCATGTGTGTGGTGTTTGTGTGCTTTCATCAAGAGTTAATGCAAGAATTCCAGTCTACAAAACATCAAGTGATGATAATTTAAACGTACTTTTATCTTCTGACCACAAATATTATAACATGGCATGATTAGTTTTCTCTGAACATTTCATTTAATTAGAAATAAATTGATTCAATAAATTATAAATTAAAAAAGCAACATGATTTAAAATTATGATTTCCAAACATGAAATCAACAGCAAGAAAATTTAATGAATAATCTTAGTGAATACCTCTAAAGCCTAAAAAGAAATTCTGTGAGAATTCCTATCCAAGACACAACACAGCATGACTTTGATACCAAACAACTAAAATAAAGAATTGTGGCAACTTATTTCTTTGCCTTTGAAAAAAGAAAAGGGGCAAAAACTTTTATATGTCAGTACTACTGAGCTTAAATTCACTTCCAAAATACCTCGAGAAATGAATTATTTTATAAAGATAGTTCTAAAATGGAAAAGCACAAAGTCTGTGTTTTTGGAGGGGCGTGTAAAGCAGCTGAACACACAGATTAAAGAGAAATTATTACAGATACATATCTTAACCCACCTGCCATCAGGTCATCAAGAGTGTCGGTAAGCGTCTGGGCTGGAGTTGCAACCATTAATCCATCAGGTTCTTGAACTAATAGCCCCTGATCATGTCCAGTAATAGCAATCTGAGGCTGTCCTACAAGTTGCTGATTACCTGATACTTTAGGAAGTTCAACAGAATTTGTCCCATTAGAACCTAAGTCACTGGAAAAGTTACACTCTGAAGATGATAAAGGTTGGACTGGGACAAAATCAATTTGTTCTGCTGATGGTGGAGACTGTTGATCATCATCAACATCATTATCTTTAAATAAGATTGTGTCAACCTGAGGTAATTCTGAAATGTGATCATCTGGGAGACTACCATCTCCTTCCCCTTCTGGGAAGACTCCTCTATGAGAGCACTGCTGATGTAGAGATACAGTGTCTTTCTGACTTTTGGTTTCCAAATATTCTTTGGTAAATTGCTGCTGTGTTTTCATCTGCAACTGCCTTTCCACTTTCTGCAGTTCTTTCAGTATTTTCTTCTTCTTCTGGACTTGTTCTTCTCTGTTCTTTTTTAGTTCTTCTATCTTATCTTTGTTCAGAGGTTCACCTTGAATTAACTCCAATGACTTAAGCTGTGCTTTTTCAATAGCACTAATTCTTTGTCCCAGTTCATTCAGCTTGCCTTCAGTTTCCTCTACTATGCACTCCAAAGGCTGGTATGGGTGAAAAGGTGGCAGTAGGTCCTGATCTGCTACCTGCAGGGAACTGGACTTCTGCTTGGATGTACCTAAGCACATGAAAAATGTTTGAAAAAGTGCCATGCTAAAAAAAAAAAAAAAAAAAAAAGAAAAAGAAAAGAAAGAAAAAAAAAGGAAAGAAAAAAGAAAAAAAAGCTCCCCTCCCCCCAACAAATGTACCTCCCTCCCAAAACCATTATAACTAATGCTACCGAATAAATGTTTCAAGAGTCACACCAGAGTTAGGGAGATTAAAGCCTTTGCTATTTCATCTATTTCACACTGTATAAACTGGAATGTTGCCAATTTTAAAAGTGTGAATTTTAAAAAATCTAGTCTTAAGAATAAGAGGATTGGGGAAATTACGACAGGGCAAGGAGGAAAGGAAAATACACAAAAGAACCTCAAAACTTACTAATGCACTTTTATTTATTTTTTCATTTTAATTTTTTTGTGGTGCTGGGGATTGAATCCAGTGGCATTCTACCTCCGAGCTACACCCCCAGCCCTAGTTTTATTCTTTATTTTAAAACAGGGTCTAAGTTGCAGAGGGTCTCACTAATAGATTGGACTTTTAAAAGTACATCAAATATAAAGCAGAATCAAAATGGTGTTGAAGATAACATTAATGTCAATGCTAGTTTAACTACCCATTCAGAGCCAACTGTTCCATTAGCAGTAACTGTGCAAGTAAAAGTTACTATAAGACACCAAAACTTACTTATCAAAGTAGAGAAAAGTGTTTTTCATATTGTCAAAATATTTCTCTTACATTAAAATATGTGTGAAATATGTCTTTCTAAAATTCTCCACTAAGCTGGGCGTGGTGGCGCATGCTTGTAATCCCAGCATTTGGGAGGCTGAGACCGGAGGATCCAGGTTCGAGGCCAGCCTCAGCTACCTAGTGAAGCCCTCCGCAACTTAGTGAGACTCTGTTTCAAAATAAAGAATAAAAAATAGGGCTGGGGGTATAGCTCGGAGGTAGAATGCCCCTGAGTTCAATCCCCAGTACCAAAAAAAAAAAAAAAAAAAAAAAAAAAAATCTCCACTAAAGCAAATCTTTAGCATTTCTGTACCTGAATACTATAGTAAACTTATATCACAAAGGATGATTATCCTGAGTTTTAATAAACCCTTAAAGTTCATCTATGAAAGAAACAAATATTTTTAGGTAAAAACCAGACTTTTCATTTAGGATTACCAGTGTATATTAAAAACAAAGGAAATATGTTAAGATATTAAATTGTACTTAAGTTATTCTCCTAATAACAAGTTAGCTGAAAAAATATCAGTATTAAGTCTTAACACCTGAGCCGGGCGTGGTGGCGCACGCTTGTAATCCCAGCATTCGGAAGGCTGAGACCGGAGGATCCGGGTTCGCGGCCAGCCTCAGCTAACTAGTGAGGCCCTCCGCAACTTAGTGAGACTCGGTTTCAAAATAAAGAATAAAAAATAGGGCTGGGGGTATAGCTCGGAGGTAGAATGCCCCTGAGTTCAACCCCCAGTGCCGCAAAAAAAAAAAAAGTCTTAACACATGAAAGTGAAGAAATATACTTTTTGATGTACTATTGAGGCAAACAGAGGGCTTAATCTGGCTTGGGAGGAGACAGCAGCAAAAAAGAACAAACTACTGATAACATGCTACAACATGGCCGAACTTAAAAAGTATTACACTACCTGAAAAGAAGCCAGGCACAAAAATCTTCATATTGTGCCACTTATATCAAATCTATAGAGAAAAGGCAAATATGTTGAGGCTGAAAGGGGAGTATTGAGTGCCTGGGGTTATTGCACTGAGAATGAGAATCAACTGCAAATAGGCATGAGAGCTCTTTTGGAGGTGATGTAATTGTTCTAAAACTAGATGGTGGTGCTGGTCATACAACTTGGTAAGTTTACTAAAGTTTATTGCATTGTACATTTAAAATGACTGAACTTGCTGGGCATGGTGGCACATGCCTGTGATCCCAGAACTTGGGAGGCTGAGACAAGAGAAACACAGATTCAAGGACAATCTCAGAAACTTGAGACCCTATTTCATGATAAAAGGGTAAGATAGGGCTGAGGGTGTGACTCAGAGGTAGAATGCCCCTGGGCTCAGTCCCCATTACCAATAAATAAGTAAATAAATCATCTAATGTATTAAAAGTAATTCTCAAATTCAAAGTAAAAGAAATTAACCATTAGATGTTGAAATGTAGTACATTTCGAGCCGGGCGTGGTGGCGCACGCTTGTAATCCCAGCATTCGGGAGGCTGAGACCGGAGGATCCGGGTTTGCGGCCAGCCTCAGCTACCTAGTGAGGCACTCCGCAACTTAGTGAGACTCGGTTTCAAAATAAAGAATAAAAAATAGGGCTGGGGTTGTAGCTCAGAGGTAGAATGCCCCTGAGTTCAAATCCCAATACGGCAAAAAAAAAAAAAAAAGAAATGTAGTACATTTCAACAGGGTGACAAAAACACTGAAGAAAAAAAATCAGAGATTCATCTGCTAATGCTAGAATTTCAGATCTCAAAACTGCAGAGACAGCCGGGCGTGATGGTGCACGCTTGTAATCCCAGCATTTGGGAGGCTGAGATGGAAGGATCCTGGTTCAAGGCCAGCTTCAGCTGCCTAGTGAGGCACTCTGCAACTTAGTGAGACCTTGTTTCAAAATAAAAGAATAAAACAATAGGGCTGGGGGTATAGCTCGGAGGTAGAATGCCCCTGAGTTCAATCCCCAGTACTGCCAAAAAACAAACAAACAAACAACAACAAAAAACAAAAAACTGCAGAGACCTCAAACATGTAATAGGTATTATTAGTGACTAAAAGAGTTTTTAAATTTTTAAAAGAGTTTTTAAATTTTTCCCCTAGTTAATGTTTTGTTTTTTGTTGGTTTTTTTTTTTTTTTTTTTTTTGCGGTACTGGGGATTTAACTCAGGGGCATTCTACCTCCCAGCTATACCCCCAGCCCTATTTTTTATTCTTTATTTGGAAACAGGGTCTCACTAAGTTGCGAAGGGCCTCACTAGGTAGCTGAGGCTGGCCGCGAACCCGGATCCTCCAGTCTCAGCCTCCCAAATGCTGGGATTACAAGCGTGCGCCACCACGCCCGGCTTTCCCCTAGTTAATGTTTTAAACACGGTAAGATCACAGTTCTACCAGCACTGCACAGAGGCCTCTTTTCATTTGTGTGTGTGTGTGTGTGT